>PNEQ01061180.1:9118-46160 GCA_003012365.1 Medauroidea extradentata | reverse complement strand
AAGAGTTGTTTTAACCAGGTGAGTGACTAGAAACCTGCCCCAGATAAGTAAGATCCTCCCCCACCTCTTCGTGCGGTTAGCGCTCGGCTCCCCTCGGCTTCACTCTCCGAGGCGCGCGCTAGTCCGACCCACATCAGGTGCTCTCTCGCACGCTGCACGCACCACCACACACACCAGGGAGAGGGCGGGGTTGAGTCAACTGCTGCTCATTTCTTATGCCTTCTTCCCTTCCCAATCTTTGGCTGAATGTTGACATTCTAAAAGTGACATCTGACCACCTCCACACCACTGGACAACATACTACAACTGTCTCCGGTGCGAACACGCCAAGTTACATACTTGTTTGGACAGATTAATATATTGGGATCCAATCCAAGTTACTTTGAAATTTGTACCAATAAAGTTTCAGATGTTAAATGTCAAGACAATATGGTTATCAATAAATGTTATCACTACTTTTATACGAGCTGCTAAGTGTTGGTACTTCTTGATATTTTCACACATAAAAGGAAAAATACATAGTTACACTGTTGCACGACATTTCGCTGGCTAGGCCAGCTTTATCTGGTGGTGGTGGAAGCGTGGTTGCTTGCCGTGGCGGCCAGGGAGCGAATTAGGGTGTGGCACAAATTTCTTGCAACGGAGAAAATGATAGGCATTTTTCCAGGGTACCTTTTTTCTGGCAGAAGTGAAGTGGACAATTGAGAGAACATGAGATTTTTCCTGGGCAGATTCCTTGGGTGGTGTAGTTTTGTGTGGGATAGGTTATGGCAGAGATTGTGGTATGTGGGCTGGTACTGGCAGGTTGAGGATTGAAGCCAGACAGGTTTTTTTGATCAATCAGTGGTGATGGTGTGGTGGTGACTTGTTTGCTGCAATGATGGGTAAGGGGCCAGATTTCAGTGCATCCGTGTACAGAGTACTGAGTTTGTTCAATTTAAAATTTCGCTGACATATGGCTTTTTGTGCTGTGGCATTCAGAATTTTGTTGGCCTTGGAGATGAGTGGTGAACAAGATAGCAGGAGCAATTTTATGTTTGAGACTAAGAATGGGTTGTGATGTTCTTCCAGATGTATGTACTGTTTGTGTTTGTATGAAAGTTCTGTCTTGTCTAGTGAAAATTGGTCTGACAGAGTGGTTGCGCTGGTTTCGGCTTGAGGCGGTATGGGCACGAGTGGCGGTTTATATGTTAGGTCTTTTGGAAATAGGCCGGAGTGAAGGCAGGTAAGTAGGAAATGGACATGATTTGGAGTGGAATACAATTTGTTGGCATGGTAGGACTACCTGATCACTAGGGTAACCAACCACACTTCCACTGTCGCCGTTACTCAGTGTGCCTGAACTCGCCACCTGATGAAGCTGGGCTAGCCAGCGAAATATTGCAAAACTGCAAAACTGCGCAACAATGTGTTTGTCCCTTCATGTGTGTGAAATTATCGAGAAGTACCTGCCTGTAAGCACCTCAACCTTCTGTCTAATTTATGCCAGTAGAAACAGACAAAACATAATGACATGTTAATTGGGGTAACATTCTGCAGCTACATGGACAAATAGGTCAGCAGCGCAATACCTTTGTCAGTGGCCAGTTGCACCCGGCGCTGCCACCCACATTGTAACAAACAATAAGTTTGCTAACCAGGCTGCATGCCTGCAAGCCTTTTAAGTGTGTATTCCAGAGCCTGAACTTTGACATGCCAGTGATTCAACATCCAAGAGGATACTAACTCACAGCCAAAAGGATATTTCAAAAGTCTTACTCATAAATGAAGAAAAATACAAGAAAATGAAATTAACAAAGGATGCTTAAAATTTAATAAACTCTGTAGGAAGCAAAAAAAAAAACTGCTTTCAAACTCCCATTAGCAGTTAAAATAAAATTTAAAAAATTTTTAGTTGTAATTTTCTAACTAGCATCCTCAATTATTGTGTTGGATCCTGCAGTATAACTAAATCCTTGATACACATAATATAGTATATGATTAACTTGGAATGTACAGTCGATTATGGTTTAAAAAAGAATATCAAGACAAGTGTTTCTGTCAATGAAGATTTAGAAGTGAAGAAATTGAAATTATAGTATGATATGATAAAATAATAGATGGGCAACTTGCTAGTGCACGTCACACACAATCCGCCTCCATTGCACGACTGTTCAACTGTTACATGTTTGTATCAACACTCGCGAGACACCATCTTGGCACGACCACTCCAGACAAACTCAAAACTATGACGACTCGTGACCGACTGACAACTGGGAACCGACTGGCCACTACGGGACAAACATAGTTACGAAGTGGATGCCTCAGTGGAGTGATATTGTAGGATGCAAACTACAGTATTGGTAACCATACAAATTCACTTGAAAATCATATAAAAGGGGTTACAACTATTAATTTATAAATTTTCTAATGAATTAACACACAGATTGATCATAAAATGTTGATTAGTGACAAAAATTGTAAGTCGACAGAACTATATTTGTGGTGCAGTATACTATCCAAACCAGTCACTTTGCTAACCAGCGTGCATCAATAACCCAGGTTATGAAGGAATTCCATTAAGCAGGTAATTGAACTCAACATCGGCACCACAGATCCTTTTACCCGGGGAAGATTGTGTCACCCAAAGTCAGTGGCGAAGTGTGGATGTGTTCCAAGGTAAGCAGCATGAGACCCGACTATACACTTTGAGCAGGTGGCATTTGTGTTGCTGAGACCTAGAAGTATTACTGAAAACTACTCCTCGCCTCCTACATACTACTGGCTGAGGAATGTACCAGCTACTATCAGTCAAATGATTCCACAGGCAACTGAGAGTTCTGTACAGTCACTGCTAATCACTGCTTGCCCTAGAACACTTCACACTTCGCCACTGCCCGAAGTTACTCATCTTACAAGGAAACTTAGACGACCAAAACTGCTAAGACTTAAACTTTTAGAAAAATTCAAGAAAAAGTTATTTTAAATAAGTAATTTAAATATTACTGGGCTTTAATTTGAAGCCAAATGAGTCAGGAAAATAAAAGTCTACTGTAATATTCCTGACAGTACTTTAATTTAATCCTGACAGTATTTTAATTTACATTTTAATTGAATTTATTCATGCATCCAATTACTAAGTTTTTGAATTTTGTTATGTCATCCCAAACACCTGGCAAACCAATATTAATTAAGATGTATAGCCTGTATTTAAAGATTTTACTTAGAAAAGGAAAAATAATATCTTATATGAATTTTAGTTAGGTGGGGTGCAAGTGCCTGCACACTTCACAATATTATGTGCGGGCTTCATGTTTGTTATTTAGTAGTATTGTAGATTTAATGAAAACTGTTACAGTTAAATGAAAATTTGGCATGTACTATTTTTAAATATTTGAGCTGTTGTAACTTATGGAAATTTTCATTCTCATGTTGGTAGGACTCATCACTAGACAGCTCCCATTTCCCTCACCTCCCATCAGTTTCAGCATTGGCTTTAACCCCACCTCATGGTAAGTTACATCAGCATTTATAATTGATTTATATGGTAATGTTTATAGTTTTCCTGTAGAATTAAGTGATTTTTGTAACATAAGTTATTGCTTTGTCTTTTTATGAGTAATTTCTCAGTTATGTGTCCGACGTGCTGTGATGTACAACCATAAGCTATGGTTGTGCATCAATTATGTTGTGTGGTGTGCTTAAGTAATGGCTACGTTATGGCTAAGTATGTTACGTTTGTGTTGCTATGTATGTGTGCACATTAGGTGCACGCATCACTCGCCCTGGTTTAGAGGAGAGGGGAAGGTCCGCTCACGCATGTGCTTAGGGGGTGGCGAGTCAGCTGTATGCTGGAGGAAAGGAAGGATTGATTGCGGGCTGGTGAGAAGTATTGACCGCGAGGCCTGGCAGACACTCTGCAATGTAGTTTAACGCTATATGGGGTCTATATTTATGTAATATTACCACGAACACAACACGTGAATAGAAGTAAAATTTTTCAGCCAATTTTATGATATATGAAGAATTATTCAGAATGTTCTAAATTTATTTTGCATGCAGCACTTTTACATGTTACCAATGTAGTATTTTATTAAAACATAGCTAAAGAGGTTTATTTCAATGACATTTGCACATACACAATATATGAAATGCCACAACTTGTTTATGCACAGTTCTACTCACTTAAAAATTGTACTATTTCTGAATCCTTGAGGTTGGCAACTGTGTGAAAGCAACAACCTGCTGAGGTAAGAAAGTGTCACAAATAATTATTTCGTTTCTGTAAGTTATTCGGTTTTCCTTTCTATTATAAAACCGTTTTACGGAAATTTGGACTTCGATGTGAAAGCTAAAAAATTTTCATTACCGTAAAAAACAGTCACATTGTATGTCTGCAAAACAAAACATATATCATACAAATGTTAAAATATTAAAACAGTTAAAATTTTTGTTTTGCCCCTCTAAACTAATATTTATTGAAAATAATGCTATGCTAAGGTATGCATATTGCTATTGTGATGTGTCTCGCTGTAGCCGCATCAAATGATGTTGAGGTTATGTAAATTATAAAGCTACGGATAGCTGATTGGTTATTAGGTGGAGGCGTAAACTTTCATTCTATATCCCTCCCGTTATCATAGGGGTTGGTTTCATGAAGTAACAGTCACATAATGAGGCAAATGTCTGTTTTATTTTAGTAAAACATAAAAATTTCCATGTGTTTATTTTTTATCAGTGTTTACAAAAATGGTGGGTTGGTACCAACCGCAAACAAAACAGAAAGACAAAACAGTTACCGACAAAGTTCATGAGAAGCCCGTCAGTTACCTACTTTTATAGAATTAGAAAATTTAAGTGTCGACCTAGTTATGGGACCACAGTCATGGCACAAATCCCAGATGCCAGTGACTTTAGAATATATTAATGAAATAAAAAGAAATTTTAGTGGGACTCAAATGCCCATCGCCCTCTCCATCGTTCCCAGGGCCAGCCCCACTGCGCCCTTGTGACCTGTAGATGTCTTCCTCTCTCCGCCATCTCTACACTACTGTTGAATGTTACATTTTGGTTAACTTGCGACGGAATACGCTTACTGACTGCCTCTCGTGACTGACAACTTGTGATTCCCTACGGGAAGGACACGATAGCTAAGATATCCCTCGGCAGAATGCTACAAGATCCAAATCTACCAATAACTCCAGAATTACATTTAAACATATCATAACAAAATGTTTCAAATATTGAATCTATAGATTTTACATCAAAGTAATAATGAATACTGATACAAATACATTAATTGGGGACGAAAGATGTGCATCACCAGAACTACTTTCGCGGCACAATACCCTAAGTAGACGAGGTAAAAGCTGACCAACGTGCGTCAATTACCTGCGTCACTGAGAAATTCCATGAAGCTGATGATCTGACTACAACGTCAACGCAAGAAATTCTACAACCTGTTGGAGCTTGCAACACAAGAAGTTACTCACTTCACCAGGAAAATCAAGTTTGCTACAGGTCTGGAAAACGGAAAACCTGGAAAAGTCAGGGAAATTGCTTCTGGTGACTGGAAATTCAAAATTGTAGAACATATTTTTGGTTTAACAATAGAAGTTTGCAGGTTTTCGTGGTCGTCATCTAGCTGACTAGTTTAGCTTCTGGGCTGTAGTCGCATCTTCATGGCTGCAGGCTTAGTGATTGACTTTTGGACAGTTGCACGGCCATTTGCTAAATGGAAGTGTTATCTGAGCAATTAATTTTAAAAATACTTTCAGTTAATTAAAACTTAATGCAGTTCTCTTAATTGTGGTAACTGAATGTGTTGAACACATGTAACGGTCTGTAGTACATTTATACACAGCAACGTTTGCGAGTTAGTTTTTAAAAACGGTCGCGCAAATTAAATTTATTTGAAGATTTTCAGTTAAATTATTGTGATTTTTAATACCACAAAAAATACTGGAAATTCATAATTTTTGTCAGGAAAACCTGTATAAGTCAGGGAAATTTGGTCCAGAAATTCTGTACAAACCCTGAAAATTTAATAAACTACTGAAAACTGGCAAATTCAAAAAACAAGAAAAGTACCAGAAAAAGATATATGAACAAAATTAATTAAAATTCTACTGCGGTCAATTTGAAACCAAACATGCCAGGGAAATATACAAAAAACTCTAATATAAAATTTCTGACTATATTTTATACTAAAATTTTGATAAACTGAGTTTAAATAATTCATGTCCCTTATTACTAAGTTATTGAATCCTGTTGTATCATCCTGAACACCTGATGATCCAATGCTAAGTAAGGCACATAGCCTGTGAAAGTAAAGATTTAAGTAAAAATAGAAAACGATATATTTTATACAAATTTAAATAAGGTAGGGGGAAGTGCCTACACACTTCACATCATCACACATTCATTTAACTCCAGAGCTAGGTGGTAATTAAAAATTTTTTAAATTATACATTTGTATTATAATAAAATTGGCTATGGTGACAATGAACATTGATAGTATTTGTAGCCCTTTTTGCACTTAATGAATTGGATTTGACAGTAAATAAAAAGTTTATTTGTTAGGAACAGCACCAAACAAATTGTAGGCAATATATTATAATTAACTGTGACGCGTTGTTTACTTTTAAATATAAATGCTGATTGATTGATTAATTAATTAAAGTTCTGGTGATCAGGTGCAGTAATGCATAAGCAGGTAAGTTCTTTTCCCGGGTAGCGCGTTGTTGTTTTTCTCTTGTGATGGTCCTTTATTGTGCCAGATTTATCGGTATGACTCTTAAGGATTTTTACGACGTTGATGGTCACGTGAGGGGAGGCGCCGTCGGCTATCTGATACACAAACTCCAGCGTCTTACAGTATCTCTCCAAACAATACCCGTGGGCGTCTCGGTCTGCTGTACTTCGCAACTCGACAATATTTCTACTCAATGGCGTCTCGATGCCCAAATCGACGAAAATGGTACTCCGGCCTACCGTACTGACGATGCCACTCCAACCTGCTGTCCCGACGTCTGATGGTGGCACTCCGCCCTCCCGTCTTTGTTACTCGCCGATGACTGTCCCTAAAACCTTACTGACGCTCGCTTGACTCCTGGCTGGCGCCGAAAATCCCCACCGTTTGCCCTGTAGGCTTTGGTTCAATTGAGCCAATCAGGAGCTAGCTTTCGACCAATGGCCCCGCCCCTGGACAACAACTCCTCGCTATTGCCGTATTTATTAGATAACTACACTATTTCTTTCAGCTTTATACACACAATTGCACTAAATGTTTTCTTACGTATTCGAATTCCTTATATCTTAAATATCTTAAAAACTACTGGTTGGCGCTACCCTCTCCTCCTGTCCTGCAGTTAGGGGTGTGACTTGAGCATGGGTGGGGGTGAGAAGACCCAGATGCTTGCCCTGCACCTGCTCTGCTCGTTTCCACTCTGATGAAGTATATACAAATTCCTGTTCTTCCTTATAAAATAATATCTGACACAGTAAATATATCTTAATGAAAGCTATTTTGTTATTATCCTGATATGATTACGAAAAGAAAGAGTGGCCGCAAGACATAGTTCTGATTACAATAGTACTTTATGATAATTGAGCAACAGTAACTGTCCATTGATATAATTAACTGTGGTGGCGGCCATATGGCGTGTTACATCACCCTTGGGGATCATTTGTGAACTGAAACATAGTATGAAGTGTACAAAAGTTCCCAAGCCGCCGAGAGCTTAATAGTATCCCAGAAAGTACCTTAAAACTACGTACAAATTGTTACTAAAATTACGTAACGAAAAAGAAAATACAGTTCAAGTAATAAAATTTCAATATGAATGTTTTTATTTTCTTAACACTAATTCAGTGTCCCTCTTCATAGTGCCATTTGCATTCTTGCTTCCCTACTGCACCTTTTTCTTTGTCTTTCCACTCTTTGCCAGGGATGGTCCAAGATTATTTATAAAGACGTAATTTCAGTTCAGGGCCTTCTGGCGCCATTTCAGTGGGTGGGGTAGGAACTGGTCGTGGTGTCGCACACGTGCAAAGTTTCTCCCCAAAACTGTTCTGCCTGTAAGACCCTCGTCAGTGGCTCCTATTGTTTGCTAATGGCCAGCAGGCTGCCTAACTCGTTTATGGTACCTAAGATGACAATTACTAACTCACCCCTTCCTGTCACGGTCCAAACTGAAAAGTCGTCATTCGCACTTACCCCCTGGTGTGCATTCTGCAAACTGTCCGAGAGACCCCTAACACTACTGACAAATGACTGTCTGACGCTTACAAACTGCAAGTTGTACATCTCCTTCCCAGGTGCCGTCATGCGCATCCTGCTTCCCTATTTCTGCAGGTGCCCTCAAAAACTTAAGTTAAAACACAAGACAATCTTACAACTACACTATATTCTATCTTTACATTACATTATTGCACATACTGTATACTGTAAATACTAAAAATAATAAAAATACATATTACTGTACACATATGCCTTCAGATTTCGCCGTCAGCTATCTGATACACTAACTGCAGCATCTTACAATATCTCTCCGAACAATACCCGTTGGCATCCCGGTCTGCCTTACTTCGCAACTCAACGAAATTTCTACGCCCAAAACGATGATGACTATGGCACTCCGGCTCACCGTCTTTCGTGACTCTCTAGTGTCCCGATGCCTAACTCAACACCTGACGGCACTCCGCCCTCCTGTCTTCTTGGCTCGCTGATGTCTGTCCCTAAACCCTTACCGAACCTCGTTTGATTCCTGGCTGACACCAAAAATCCCCACCACTTGCCTTGCAGGCTTTGGTTCAATTGGCCAATCAGGAGCTAGCTTCTGACAGATGGCCCCACCCCTTGAGGACAACTATTTCTTGCCATTGCCGTATTTATTAGATAATTACACCATTCCTTTTGGCTGTATACACAGAATTACACTAAATGTTTTCTTACTTGTTCAAATTCCTTGCATCTTAATTCATAAATAACTATTTACATTTACATCTTTAAAGCTCCTTTCCTGACGTTAGGGTTGTGACTTGAGTGTTGGTGGGGGCAAGAAGACTCAGACGCTTGCCCTCACCTGCTCGTTTCCACTCTGTTGAAGTATTTACAAATTCCTGTGTTTTTCTTATAAAATCTGCCATCTGGTACAGTGATAATATCTTAATGAAAGCTATTTTGTTGTCATCCTGATATGATTGCGAGAAGAAAGCATGGTCGCATGACATAGTTCTGATTACATATGGCATTTATGATAATTGAGCAACACTACTGTCCATTGATATAATTAACTGCAGTGGCAACCATATGGTGCGTAACATAACACAAAATTGAAATATTACTAAGCAAAAAATTGTTAACATTTACTCCATACTTTAAATGCATTAGCTTTGCTTGTTTATATTTTTAATTATATTTTTCCTTTGCTATTATTATTCTGTAAGAGAAACAGTGAAAACTACTTTCCATTAATTAAAATAATTTACATTCAGAAAATAGTATTCATTATATTAAAATTATTAAATACGCAACAAAAATTTTTTTAATTTGTCGTAGTTGTGTTGCAAAGTTTCCTACCTTTGAGATTGAAAATTTACTGGTAACAAGGTAGTATATAAATTAATTATTTTTCAATAACACGTATTTACTACCTATACAACATTTCATTGACATTTTTAAAATAACTTTAGGTTCAATTTTATATGTGATTTAATTTTGAATTTAATACTATCATCATCTAATTACATTATTTAAAACAATTATTGAATATGTAACATTTTAAATTGTATATCGCATTTACAGACTATCACAGTGTTTGCTGTTATGTCAATGTGTGATAATTATCTACACAATTGTTTATTAACAAAACATACAAATAAGCAGAACTGGAATATCTGCGAAATCCACGTGTTCTCTTTCAAATACTTTTATACCTGCTTAATTTCACGAACCCCACAAAATAAATTTTTACCAAACAATATGCACTTGACTGCAATTATATGTACTACCTACGTAAGAGAAAACTAATCAAACACTACCGAATAATTGATGAATAACTATCCGGTTGCTATTCAGAGGTTGTAATACAACCCCGAATTGCGTATTTGGCTGATAGTGGTATTTACCGTAACTCTTTTATTTGGAGTTGGTAATTCAGGCCCTTAGAGTACACTTGGATGGGTGTGTTTACCCTGCCGGGCTTGTGATTGGCCAGTAGGCAGTCTCAATAACAGCAATACCTGAACAGTAGAAAGAGCTTTCTTTTACATTAAGTGATTTTGTTTATTCTACATGTCGTATTTAAAACTACTGTGTCTGCTTCTTTATTATATCCAGAAATATATTTTTGTGTAATCTTGTATGCATGTAAAACAGCAATCATACTTTTTTATAACATTCATCTTATTAGTTATGTGGTAGTGAAGGTAGTTTTACTATATTTAATCATCAAGTTTATAACAGTAGACACAAATCTTCATTAGTTGGTTACTTATACAGTAGTTTATCATTAATGCAATGTCAAACTTTATGTAAATCCCACGACTATGTTCATATTTCTTTTGGCATAAATGCTAACTTTTTAGACAACTGTCACAAATATTTAATTGATGAGACATAATGGCTGTTGCAGATGTGCACTTGTTTTATCTTTCTAAAACAGAATCCCATACCAGTTTTGCATGTTTCTGTATGTTCATAAAAATTACCAGTATTTAACACTATGTGATGTTTTCCAGTATTTTCTTTAGACTCTCCCTTGGGATTCTTCCCAGGCATGGAGGCATGTAGGAATCCCCTGCTGAATGACTTGCCTGAAATAAAGAACGAAAATCATCATGTTATGGGGAAAAGAAAAAGTAAGTGATAACATTTGTATAAAATATTGTATATTTTAAAGCATGTAAATAAATCATCTTCGTATATATTTTGTAATAATGTTGCAAACTGTTTGGTTGTTAATGTTTTCTTGCTCAATATTGTTGGTGCTTTTAACATATTAACCTGTTATATTATTTTGAGAATGTTATACAGAATTAATTAATGTCACTTTAACAACTTGGTGTTATCATAAATTAACCAACAGAATTGTTTTGCAGTCTTACTGTGTGTGATACGTTCGTTCAACTGAACAATATGTATTTGGTGTATAAATAAGACACCTATATTATTTCAAGCAATATTTAAGTTTTATAGATAAATCACAAATTTTAATTTCAGCTGTAATCACTTATGGTATACACTGAGTCCTGGACAGTCTGAGTACAAACCGAAAACAAGGGAAATCTCTTCACATATGTTTGTAGGTGGCAGCTCATTATATATTGAGCAACGACTCTACTTCCTGTTTGTGCGGTGTGGCAACCTAACCGTATTCGCATAACACAAGTACGAGTAATAAACATGTCGTCAGACTTGCCCAACTCTTGTAACTGTAGGGTACAACTTACAGTTTGAATGAAGCAGTCCACGATGTTGCTCTTGGTTGAAAAATATTTACTTCACACACAGCAAGCAAATGACACAAATCACTAACAGAAGATAGGCCTACACAACTTGTTATGAAGAATAACAACTATCCGTCTCATTATCTGCCCCCTAGTTCCTTTCACATCAAAGTTCATACATCAACCACCATGGCTACACTTCATCCAATAATGATGACCTTTTGGCACAAATTTGGCAATAAACAAATAGACTTGTAAACTATACAAAAAGCAAGTAATTAGTAGGGTATTCACAAAAACAATAACTTGATAAATAACACAACCAAAACCCTTAAATGGGTTATCCGAATTTCACGTTGGCCAAAATCTCTAAATAAAAAGAAAGATGAGTCAAATAAATTAACACCAAATGGCTTCAAATTCATGCTAAAACAAATGTACTGCTCATTAAATACAACTGCTAAAATTTGGACCTTGTTAGTTACAGTATATTGTTTCAAAATCAGTGATATTAAACACTTCAGTGGTTAATGAGTTCATGTGGCCATAATTTGTTGAATCCAGTATAAAGAACAATAGCTGATCCAATTTAATGTACGGGGCACATATTGCAATAATCAGAAACTGCCTGAAGAACCTACCTAATACTAAACACTACACACATTTCATTAGGTTACATTGCCATGTGGTTGGATATGTTCCGAAACTGTTTTGCCTAACATGTCACCCTGGTCTTCACATGCATCACCACTGGCAGTACACTTACACAAGTTCACAGAACACAGGCATAACACAACAGTTTACCTGGCAATATTGGAGCACACAAAACGTCAAAATGGGTACTAATTCTGTCATGAAAGTCACATTAGACCAGGGTATTTTTACTTTCAGTTAAAATTGACTGTTAGCATTTCACACATACATATTGCCTACCTGTTTGTTATTTTGTACATTTGTTAGACCTTGTGATGCATCGGATGGATTCAAAATACACTTTTGATTTTTCACAAAGCTTCTGGCTAGCTGTCTCAGGGGCATATAGTTTTTAAGTGCCTGCTGTTGTGTGATTCAGTAAAAACATAAAATTGCTTGACAAATGTTGGTTAAAACAATCTATTTTAGAAATAGGTATGCTATTTATTGTTCATAGCCAAGCAATATATAACCTGGGAAGAAACAGTGTGCCTGTGAGAATTTCAGGAATAAAAACTTACAGACAGAAGATGTTGTTGCTTTGTAATTTGCGAGAAATGTATATACATTACTGCAATCAAAATGGTCCAGAAGTTGGATTTTCAAAATTTTGTGAACTCAGGCCAAAGTGGTGCATAGGTGTTGGATCTACTGGAATGTATGCAGTTTGTGTTTGCACAGTCCATCTCTATGTATAAAAGAAAACCCGTACTGACTGACATATCAAACTGCAGCCCTATCCACTGGACTTAGAATTGTGAAATTTTTTGTTGGTTTCCCTTCAGGTCGTAGGCGAGCACTAAGAAGGGAATGAAAAGGGGTGAAGTGTATTTTCGCAGAAACGTTGATAGAGCTAGAACCTAATGGGCTATGATCGTGATTTTTACTTCAGTGGGACACACATAAAATGTGTATTAGCCAATTTAAGGAATCATCGAAATGTAATATTTAAGGAATCTTCGAAATTCAACATTTAAGGGGGTGAAAAGACCATAAGTGTGTTCCTGGTTAACTATCGATATCTATCGAATCCTACAGGATAGAGAGTTGGTTTTCACTTTAAAATGTTGCTTACATAAATATCCAAAAAGTAGTTTTAGGATTTTTTGAAATTTGACCCCAAAGTAGGGGCCTAGTAAAAGGGGGAAAATATGTTTTTTTATAAATCGTCTATATCACTGGAACACAATTGGCTATCGTCGTGATTTTTACTTCAGTTGGGTACGTATACAAATGGCTATGACTGGACTCCAAGACGTTTCGAAATTCTTTAATTAAGGGGGTGAAAATACGTGAAATGTGTTTTCGATTATTCCTCCATATCTATCGAACCAATTGAGAAATCAAAGTGCTCTTTGCTGTAGATTGATAATTATGTAAATATCCGCAATACCATTTATGTAAATTTTCCGAATTCAGCTCTAGGGAAGTAAAAAAAGGTAAAATGTGTTTTCGATTCACAAATAATATATATATAAACAAAACCCCATTGATATTTATATATCGACGTGATTTTTGTTTTAGACTGATGCATACTCAAATACCTGAAGAGTAATTAGTAATTTGATAGTCTCTAGTGGTGACAGGACTCCCGCTGAATCTACGCCGGG
This sequence comes from Medauroidea extradentata, assembly GCA_003012365.1. Classification (NCBI taxonomy): domain Eukaryota; kingdom Metazoa; phylum Arthropoda; class Insecta; order Phasmatodea; family Phasmatidae; genus Medauroidea; species Medauroidea extradentata. The sequence continues at coordinate 32,427 of PNEQ01061180.1, read as the reverse complement.
CACCTTTGTGCAGAGTAGCTCAGCAGCTTGTGTGGGACATTGTAGGTGGAGAACCTAGGAGGTTCCTGACTTCGTTCACTGGCAAGTAATGACTAATACGCTCTGCATTGTAGTGGCTCCTACTGGTACAGGACATTCTGAGATTCTTCTCGGTGTTGGATGTTGTGGCAACGGCACAGCACCAGAGCAGCGGGCACTGGCACCCTTGAGCATTCTTAGAACACCCACCAGCAGCATTTGTGGAAGCTCTTGACCACCAGATCTTCGGGGATAAGATCCCATGCCGTCTTGATCCACCCACAAAACTGTGTCGGGCACGGTTTCTGCAACCTACCAGTCGGTGTGTATGTGTGCTGCACGCTTGCCATCCATTCGGTGACTTAAGTTGTTTTAAGTTTGCTTTGAACGGCAGGTTTATGCAGACGTATAGGGGCTGGAGCATCGAGGTCATGCAATCTGGGATTATAACCTGATCAGTGTTCCCTTCCTGTAGAAATTTTTTAACATTTTCCGTGAGGTGACCATGGTATATATCCAGGACTAGAAGGCTTCTCTGTTTCAACAGGGCTCCAGGGCTGTGTTCCCACACACACACTTTAACCACTCAACCACAAAAGTGTTGTCCATCCAGCCCTTCTCTTGTGCCCTAACAAAAATTCCAGCTGGCAATTTTTCATTGCTAGGTGTTCGTGCGCTGGAAGATGACAAATAACGGAGGCATTTTACAGTCAGCATTCAAAGCATTGCAGTACGTTGTTGTTTTCCGTTGACTCCCATTCATACTTGCGCTGATTTTGTAACACGTACTTCAACTGTGGTATCGCATGGCATCTCGAAATAGACGGGAGTCTGATCGGTGTTCCCCATTTGCTACAAAAGGTATAAATTCTTCTGCCGTAGGCGTATCATGTGCCGTTTGTACTGTAACAACTCATCGTTGTAGGCAGGTAGTCACTGGCAAACAGTGGTTTTACGTCACACAGATAGACCATTCCTTTTGTAAAACTGTTAGACCCAGTTCGTGCTTGCTTTGAACTCTTGATGTACGCATGGTAATTCTTTGGCAATCTTGAAGTCTTGCATTCTGAACGTGTCTATTGAAATGTCTTAACCTATCTGCAGTAGCTCGGTTATATACTCAATCAAGCATTTGAAACCTGTGGGGATTTGACTTTCTTCCCTCTAAAAGGCCTCCTGTTGACGTTTCTATTCTGTAACTTTTTTTTAATTTTGCACCAATCTCTGCTACACAACCTTGAGAAGTTGTATTTACGATCTGCTGCGCGATTTCCTATTTGTTTCAGCTTCCTTAATTACTTTCATCTTCTCACCCACCATAAACGAACGCAGTCTTTTTGACATTTTTATTTCTCAAAGAATTACCAAAATACTATTACGTACATAGTCATTATGAAAACTCTTATGTGCTATACCTTTGGAACAATGCAGCCTACACACGTGACTATGTAGTTATTGATCGTGCCTGACTAAGTACATCTGCATTCCTCCACCTACATGTCTGTACGTGCGTGCGTGCATGCCTAGTCATCTGTGCTGTTGTCAAGTCGAGACATCACTCAAGTCAGCTACTTACCTGCGTAGTGTGCGGACTTCAAATACAAATTATCCATGTAAGCGTCGTACCCCCACTTTTGTGATCCAAATTTTGGTTAAAAGGTGTGCGGGTTACATGGGAGAATACGTTACTATAATGTAAAATGAAATAAATTCCTTTGTGTTCTCAGAATATTATATAGAAATTGTAATGTTAGTTTCTTACATCTTTTTAATTTCATTTGGTGCACATAAGTAAAAAGCTGTACAGATTATTGTCTTCAATCTTTCGACATGCAAAAATTGTCTTTATCATTGGTACTGCTCACAACTCTGTTACTCTTAATCCATTATTACGATACAAAACACTTTAAAACGGTTCTCTAACAGTTACATTATGCATTACGGACATTTTTGCAGACTTTGCATGTACTGTCAGATCGAGGGATATCGATTATCAGGTTGAATAATTTTGGATTTTTGGCAGAGAAGCTAGATTTTAACATTATACTATATAATAAGTTTCATAGTTGCAGGCCCTTTCCATCAGTAAGCAAATCTTTAACAAATTGGAAATAAGTATGCAAATGTCCTTGTCATTTACGTCTATTAAAAGTTTAAATTTTTTAAAGGAAATTGTGATATAGAAACCAAATGTGTGATGATACTGTCAACATAGAAATGCATCTAAAATTAAGTATAACAGATATACGAAACAAAATGTCTAATATGTGGCACACACAACTCTGAATCGTCATATTCAACGTCAATCATGTATACAGATACAAATTCTTTCTTTGAAATTTATGCTAATATTACTCTGAAGAATCATCATAGCCATCAATGATCTAAATGCCATAATCTTGTTAATGATAATAGAGTACGTAGTTTCATTACTGCACTGTGCTACATTTTTCTAGCAGTGACACTTCTTATTGAGGTAGAGCATTGGTAACATAGTTACAGGGAGGTGAGTATGTGGATTGGCCACAGGAACCCTGTATTAAATTAATTGTTAAAGTTCTAGTTTAACATTAAGCTGCATGGTTTGTCATAGTTGCTTGCTTTATTTATTTACTACAGTGTTTCTTGATTTCACCCAAGTTATTGTGTGTTATACTTTTACAGTAAATTTTATTGAATATATCAAGCATTAATTTGTTTGTACATAAAGTAGAATTTTGGTCTAGGTGTCACATGTGTTGCAACATACTGAATTTAATACGACACTTGTAAACAGCTGACATTAAGGTAGCCGCCTGACCACGTTGCTGAGTGGTGTGCATAGCTTTGGCAGATACGTATTTATCCGAAAACTCTTCAATGTGTGTTAGCGGTTTCTGCTTAGGAATTTCATTCAGAGGTTGTTACATGTGTGTTCCAAATCAAGTCCGCCAGTAACTTCAAAGCGTGTTTCCAAATGGGCAAAATTTGTGAAAAAGCAGGTTTTTTGCGTTCATTTTTAGACATATACACTTTAATCTTCAGTATTACATCATAAAAATAAAGGGTCACCACCAAAGTCTTATATAGGCAATCTATTGGCAAGAAGACAACACACAAGTTCAGTGGCTTGCACCTAGAGAGGCCAGGGTGAGGTGGGATGAACGTACTTTGTCATCCTTACCACCTCCGCATTTCCGGGAATTAAACGCACAAATTTTTTTGTATTTATAATAGTTCTGCTAAAATCACTGTACCTTATACAGTAAACTCCCGACTATCCGTGTTAATTGGTGCTGCGCCACGCACGGATAATCGGAAAACACGAATAACTCGAAAATAGCACATATATTAGTATAAAAATGTAAAAAAAAAATTGAATTTATAAATAATTAACTCCAATACCATAATGAGTAATGATTTTACCTACGAATAACATATTCCGCAACCTTTTCACCAATATATAAATAAAAGTATGTCTGGGGTGCACGGTAAAAACAAGAAAAAATAATGGTGAAATTTCGTTAATCCATCCTTGTGCGATCTCGTTTGTCCATTCTTGTGCGCAGGAGTTGACACTCTTACATTCCAAAAAAGTTTTTTAAAACAAAAATTTGTGTTTTTACAGTGTTCAAAGTCGCACGGATAATCCAAAAACCGGTTAATTGGTGCACGGATAATCGGGAGTATACTGTAGTTTGAACTTGGATGATTACTAGTATATTTGTTGCTGTAAAACTTATAGAAATATATTTAAATGTTAGTACTGTACTTGGGTCATCAGCATCACCAGTTATAGATTTTTTGGAGATGGGACTGTAGTTTTAATTTGTGTTTTTATTGTTGGTTTTTGTCTCGTTCGCAGGTAGGTCATTAAAAACTGTGACTCACGATTATAAGCAAGGATAGGAACTACATAGGAGAGCAGTAAGTTATGGCCTTAGTTAGTGAACCATCCCAGCATTGATCTGGATATATTTCAGGAAACCATGGAATCAGAAATTGATTGTTTGGAGCCAGGGATTGAACCCAGATCCTCACAAGTGTATGTTCAACGTGTTACTGCTGCTCCCCTATGCTACGTTTCTGCACACAATTAAATTATTTAATTATTGAATGAAAATAAGTCAGTTTGACAAAAAAAAGTGTGGTTGTTTTGCATGGCCCATAAAGTAAGAAAATTACATGGAAAGTGGTATTTTATAATAAATAACACAAAAACAAAAACAACACAACAAATAAAATTTAAATGTAACAACTACAAAAAATAAGATTTTAATAAGCATTGTGCTTCTGATTTCTTAATTTTGTATACAGCTATATCATAAGTTAATTTTGTGTGATTGTATCATATATGATGGACTGCTCTTGTCTACAGTGGGTAGGCCGAAAGGTCAGCACAGTGCACCAAGGGGAGGCCCTCCCCGTTCGTGGACCAATGCAGAGTTGACGGAGGCTCTTCAGCACGTGTGGAACAAGAAGATGACCACGTCCCAAGCTTCTCGAATCTTTGGCATCCCGTACAACAGCTTATTGATGTATGTACGGGGAAAGTATGGCAAGTCGTTGAAGCTCGAGCAGCTGAAGAAAGACTGCTTGGGGGCTCCTGGGGGTCCGCTGGACCTCTTGGGGCTGGGACCCCTCGGCCCACCACCAGCCAACAACAACAACAATAACAACAATTCAACGGTGAAGTCGGGCCAGGAGGACCTTCTCATGCCACCTGTATCAGAGCACGACATCGTTACGTCCATAGCCTCTGGTTTTAATCCGTACTCCCCAGCAAGCTTCTACCCGGACTTTGCAGCGTCGTTTCCCGTTCCCGTGAGCATGATCCACCTTTTGCCACAGTCCGAAAAAAACCGCGACTTGTTCCCTCCTGTTTCCATGTCTCTCCCACTCGACATTTCAATGGGGAAGGACGATGAGTGCAAAGGCAGCGGTGGCAGACAGTCCCGTTGTGACAACAACAGCTCTGCGGAAGAAGAGATGGACTCAGTATCTCAGTCCATATCCGCGCGAGAGGACTCGGCACATCTAGTCGAGCAGAACGGTCAGAACTAACCTGGCGCTGTCGCTTGTGGCCAGAGTGTGACTGCCCATGCTGCAATAGACTTGTAAAACATATTTTGATATGACAGTTCCAGTACACAATTTTTTATAAAGTGAATTTATTTTATATGAATCTGTGAAGATGAATACCTCAGATTTAAGGAATTAGTACTGGTGTACATAGTTATAGCTTTACTCCTAACTTTTATACATCTGTACAGTCTGTCTGAATACATTTGTCACACTCTGGTGACAAACCACAAGCGTCTTGAAAGACATGTGAAATAATTATTGAATTATTGTGATGTTTTAAGTATGGGTGCTGGTAGTTTTACTCGAAGAAAATGCGTAAACTGATGAGTCTCTGGCAGCGATGAGACGAAGTTGCAGTATTGCAAGGATAAATATGTCGTAGGCTGCGCAAAGGTGTTTTTGTTGATATTTGCATTGTGCTTCCTGTTATTTTTTAAATCTTATACAATTTAAAATTTTTGCAGCTGTCATTCGCCATCTTTATTTTGCTTTGAAGCAACATCGTCGATAGTTTCCTTTAAAAGACTGACTTCAAATGCCAATATGTCGAATATACGTCTTAATTACGTGACTTTACTGAATCCTAATTACGTTACTTCGTAAACATCATCAACAGTTCCTGCAGATACTTATACCAAATATTACATAATTTTAAGTTTGGGAGATAAGTAGAAGAGGTAAATTTTTATAATCTACAAAGTTATAGTATGATATATTGTCCTCTCTGCAAATGTGAGTATGGAATAACCAGTGGATTTTGTATGATTTTATAAAATATGCAGTTAGATCAGTGTGTACGTTGCAAGACAGCTTGGCGTGAGGATTGATGTGTATTTATTATGAAGCTAGTTTCAAATAACTGTGTGCATTGGCACTTCTGGAAACTATTTAAATATTGTGAAGCATCACAAAGAAAATAGAAAATTAATGTTGTGATAAAATCAGAAAAATAGAATTGTAATGTTGAGTAAAAGTGAGTAATGTTAAATGTGCATGTTAGATGTTCTGGCAAATGTGAAATCTCTGAGTGGAAATGTATCTTAGTGATCCTCTTTACGGTTATTTTTAATTTAAGGAGACACCAATGTTCATTTTAAGAAACTGCTGCTTCATATTTAAGGAACAAAATGGTTAAATTAAATTAATTTTTACAACTGTCACAAAGACCTATTGTAAATGTAAGTTGCTTTAAATTTTTTTGAAAATGTATTTCAACATCTCATAAATTTTTATTCAGTTGAAAAGAACACCATCGTAACGCAACTGAAAATTATATTTTAATTACTATTTTTGCCTAATTTAACATAAAAGCATTTGACATTCTGTGATTATAATCTACTAGGCAATATTTTTGAACTGCTTTTAACGTACTATGTCTTCTAACTATGTTGTGTGTTTTTCAATGTATATATTAACCTTTCTTATCTGAGAATTACTTTAATTTCAAACATTCATTCTGAAAAAAATTTGTTTTCAAAAATGTGTATTGTAGTGAATATTTATAATTCACATCTAGTTACACACCAATACTTAAATAAAGGTGACATTTGTAGATTTTGCTGATACAGTTCAATAATAACACATCACTTTTGGCTTCTTATGACAAGTGCTGAATTGGTGGCTCTTTCGAAAATTGCAAGTGTGTCATTGTATTGTTTATAAACCTAAAACAAGAGAAAATGCAAATTCTTAGATGCTGTACTTTTGTAAACATATGGCATAAATTTTAAATCTAGTGCTTGACATTTATTTGCTATTACATATTATAGAGCAGTACTAAATTTTTTAAAGAATGAAATTCAGGTGAGAAACTCATGTAATGTTCTACAAAATATTTTTTTCTTTTAAATCAGCTTCACTGTTAATGCCTGAGGTTATAATTATTCTAGAATTGCACATTAGTTTAGCAGGTACAAAATAGATAATTGGATATAATGGCCATGGGTTAAGGGTAGGGCGGGAAGAGACTAGGAAAATTCTCACCAAAACAGGAAAATTCATTTAGGCATAGCAGTTCACTACCTATCATAATGTTTTAATCTGATAGTATGAACTAAATAAAGAAACACAATATTTTTTGCTCATAAAATACAACTCAATTATATTACTAGTACTGTAACTTTTTATGCAATTGAAACTGAAAGAAAGCCATTGTTATTTTATACTTGAAAATTTAGGTTAGCTGTAATGTAAACAGTCCTTTTGCTTTGTTGATTTTCTTGCTGCCAGAAACTTTGTCAGAGGCTAAGAGTATTAAATGTTTAAATTTTTAACTCCAAGAGGATCCCACTCCTGCAATAAACCACCCTGTGGTTCTTGCACCATCCATTAAGTCTGATACTTCCAGCATACTTAACCAATCAATAATCATACATTCCCCTTACTGGGCAGCTACAACTGTGCTACAGAAAACCTCATATACCAGCTACAGTGCAAACATTGCAATGCATAATACCGGTACGTAGGTTTTACCACCAATACTCCGTACAAAGAATGAATGGTCACAGAGCAGACACAAAACAAGTCATAGCAGGTAAAGTGGACTTACTTGACAAACATGTTGCAGCACATGCTGCATTACACAAACTAAACTTTGACACCTGTTACATCATCAAACTATTGAGAGCCCTACCTCACCCTCAAACAGTTGCTCAGAACAAATGTGCTGGGAACTGCCCCTTCAATACATAAAGAAACCTAGACAACCCCCCGGTTTCAATATAAGATAATCGCAAATATAACACCAGAATACCCTACACTCCCAAATCTCTTCAGTTTGACATTTCACACCTCATCCTTTTTCGCTCCCTGGCTACTAGGACAATCAGCCACACTTCCACAACTGCCAGCAATTAATTAGTATGCCTCAACTCACAGCCTGATGGAGCTGGTCTAAGCACAGCAAAACGATGTGCTGCAACCACGCACTTGTTTAACAATGTGTTTGTTCTTTTGTAAAACTAGCAGCCTTTATTACAGTATAGAGCAGTTATGTAAGATTTTTTTTGTATGTCTGTAGCCTGTGAAAAGTTTCTGCTGCATAACATTTTTACATATATTAAGTGCTCTACCATTTATAAATTCATCTTTATAAAAACTTCAAAATAAATTTTGTAAGGTGAATCTTTCGCACGTAAGTACGGTATATAGGTACATGAAAAACTTTCTTCTAACGACTTGAATGATGAAAACTATCACTGCTTTAGTTTATTAACACATTTACTGCAAAATTTATTTTCTAAACTTCATTTTAGTAATTTTAATGTGGCATTAGAACAGTCATTGATTTACGTGATTACACAATACCTAATATTATCTGGTCATGTTTAAATTTTCAACTCTCGTAAAAAATTAGTTTTGTAATGTTTTAAGTTTTCTATCAAGTTGTATGAATCTGTGTTTCAATGTTAAATTTTTCTGTTTGGTAGTGTGACCTTTTTTTCTTGCCTCAAGGTTGAGTAAGTTAAAATGTCAATATCAAAATTTACAATAATTTTCCGGTGACTTGTCACTCTACTTTGTCCAAACAAGTGTCCTCAATTAAGTAGAAGACTAATAATTTACTCAAACCAATAACTGCTGTCAATATTAAATTCAGCAAAGAATCCCATTATAACTTTACAATTTCTTTTTCTCAATAAAACAATCAAAGCAGGGTATAAACAAACAATCAATCAGGGAAATATCACATTATCAATCTCAGTTTGTACCTGTTGCCTGTATGGTACTCTTTAAGTAAAATTACGGCGTGAATGTGTACGAAAAACATTTTTTTTTTCGTGCTGAGGTGGCAAGTGGAGTATTCTACTTCGCGTAATGAATTTATGGGGTTTTTTCCCCTTCTCTTTAACGATTTTATGATCAAAGTGGTTTTTGTGTTCTTGATATACATAGGTAAGTCTTCACAATTTCAACCAGTTTGTCCGTTATTGATTTTAAGTACAGTTCTGTTAATGTTGCCAAATATCTGTTTCCACAGTTTATCTTTCTTCCTTAAAGTGATGCCATTTCAAGGGCCGTGCATAGAACTTGGTCTGTCTCTTAATTTTTTTCTGTGACGAGTGAGTCACAGTACGTACAAGAGCTATTTGTTTTGACCTCCGATGGGATGTACAAAAAAGGGGAATGAATTGGGAAATGCTCGTACTATGAAAAGATGCACATATCTTCCAGTTACGTTTCAACATCATCTCCACGCAGATTAAGACACTTGTACTGGTGCATCAGCTTTCCAATGCCCTCTGCGAAGAAAGTTGCTGGCTGCCTGTTGGACCTTGTTTGTTTAAACCAGTATATGAGGTGCCTCAAATGTTGTGACCGCAGTTTCTTTTCTTCATGGGATTACCGTGAAGTGGAAACAGATGAATTGTTACTCAGTACTATTTTTTACCCCGTTTCCCCAAATCATATTCAGTGGTGGTAACTTTCTTTGCAGAGGGTATTGGGAAGCTGGTGCTCTGGTACGACGTGTGTCTCAATCTGCATAGTGATTATGTTGAAAACTAGCTGAAAGATGTATGTACGTATGTATTTTTTGACGGAAAACATTTTACAATTTATTTTCGTTTTTTTTACAGCTCATCAGAGGTTGAAACCAAAAAAATACTCTTAAATACTGTATACATCTCAGAGATAAAGCACCGCATTCTACAACTGTACGGAAGACAAGCAGATCAGTTAATATTAATTCTGACAAGGGAAAACAATTTGAAGAACCGATTTTGCGAATGATAGTTTTTTTGGGACTAGTGTTTGATATTGCAAGTCAGAATTAAGTATTGTCATGCCACCAAAAAAGTCAAAGTGCTGAATGCTTTTTTTTACTTTAATTCTCAGTAATGCTCTAGTACGTAATCCTGACTTCCTGGAAAAGCATGGTGTCTAAAAGGCATGCTTGAAGATAATTTTTAAAGGTCAACGCAATGGAACTGTCAGGAATTTTGCTCAGAAGAGAAATGTTAAGATCAGACAAACTTATACTCTTCAGATAGACTATATAGAGCTTGCATATATGTAAATTTTGGTGCAATACTATGTCAAACGTATTGGACTTTATAAAGTCGTGTCTGATGGTGTTTGAATATTCTTCCTTTACTATAGTGTTATATAACTAAGGAATTTATTTGTTCAGAACTGACATGCATTGTACCTATTAGCAGAGAAGACCAAGTTTGGAAACACAAGAGTAAATTATTGCTCACAGAGAGACAATTTCATAGGTAACATTTTCTGTGGTTATTTTGATATTTTTCGGCACTAATATTTTCATGTGCAGGTATTTGCAAGTACTGTAGTATTTATGCACTGCAGTGTAATGCTACACATCTTTATGTACCAAATTCCATGTAGTAATGAGCTTTGTGAGCGATTATTGGACATACAATTTCAGCATTTATTGAATTTACTTTTATCTTATCTACACTACCAGTATATTTAGTTGATCAAATTTCTATCTTTTCAGTAGCAATAAAAATTGGCGCAGTTTTATGTTTTCGTAATATAAAATTGGGGACCATTTTATTTACTGGAACTATTATCTTGGTTATTCCTGGTTCCCTTTTCTCTTTCTCTAATTTTCAACTTTAATAAGTGAAGCAAGTGCATCCAAATAATTTGATAGTACTTTTTCCAGTGTATGTATGCATGTATTTCCACTGGCAAAGACATGTTGTAGAGGTGCTTCGTGTTTAGGGAGAAAGGTCTTATTTGAAGGAGAAAAATCATAATTTTGTATTTGTAAGAAGTATTGTTAGTTTTGTAAACGTTACTTGGGAATACGTTTTCCTCTTACAATAAAAGTTAAGTTCAGCCCGTTGTTCCGTAATGTCACTTCAGAGTCAAAAATTGTATGTGTTTTTCGTTTGTATAAACCACATAAAACCAACGACCAAATTAAAATGAAAAATGATGAATTGAAACTACATGTCACAGTGCTACATGTCAGCACTCCTGGACTGATGTGTATTTTATGGTTTGGAGAAAGTACACAGGTCTTCTGACCCACTGCAATCACTCTGTTCTTCCTCTGCATTACTGTCCCTTATGTCGTAAAAGTTAGCACTGTTCCCGGAATTGACTCAGGGGTTTTCGACCAGAAATGAAACTTGACTCTTCCCAACTGAACGCCCGGTTTATTTAAATGACTTTTACATTAATGTCTGCATAATTTCTACCCTTTACTGTGAACCCTGTTTACTGAAAAAAGTCATTATAAAAATGCAGCACAAGTCTATAAGGATAGAAGAAACGAAGAAGCAAAATTGCACTTTACGGCCTACGAGTATGGACGGAAAAATTTAGCTGGAGAGTCCAGAAAGGATGTCCGAAATGATTTGAAGAGAAAAAAGAGGCCACGGTGCTGTCCATACCCATGAAATTTGTCACTCCAGAAACTATTTCATAATAAACTGGGACCGCAGCCCCCGACACAACCGCACTTACCTGTGTATGGAATATTTCTGCTAACCTACATTGTTGAAAAAAAATTGGGCCATAGCCTTACGACACGACCATACTTGGCGGTGGAGGCAAAACTCTCTAGGAGGGGGGGGGGGTCGCACACATCACCCCAGGCGACGCTCCTATTGGAGGACGTCACATGATTACAGTACCACTGATACGTCTAGAGCCTAATGGAATAATACAACGTAGAATCCTGGCAATGAAACAAAATTAAACTGGAAAAAACCTAGAACACAAAACAAAGCTAATGTTACCCCCGCGCAAGGCCAACTGGCCATAACATTATTGATTATAACCTAACTGAATTATAGATTATTCTATACTATTACAACTCGGACTGCGTTTTTTCTACCTTCCATTTCTCAAACCGAGACCACTAAAAAGAAAATATTATTTAGTTAAAATATTACAAAAGACAAATACCTGCTTGAATTTAACTTACATAACAAAATACCAAACAAAAACAAATTTTGCAATGCTACAACAGAATACTGCTTGACATGTTTTAAAATCCAGTACAAAATATTAGAGTATTTAATTTTTTTTTTGCATTTTCTATCTATTTTTATAAATAGAAACAATTTTTGTAATGGATTTTAAAACATCAAGCAGTGGCCTGGGTCATGTGGTTTCAATGTGAATTTTTTCATTTCATTACAATTTGTTCATTATTTTTGCTGCTTGTATAAAAAAAATACATGCAAATTTTAACTTTTGAGTGGGAAAACTGACTGAGGTAATTTTTTTTTTGTAAGAGGAAAATTACTCCCAAGTAACTAACAACACGTATTTCATACAAATATGAAATTATGATTTTTCCTCACTAGAATGCCCTTAAGCCTCAGTCAAAAGCAATAAGTTTTGGTTCTACTGCACACTTGATACGTTCGCTGTGAGAATGGTTGGGGGACATAAGTGTTTGTTTCAATTTTAAATATCCCAGGAAATCAGGATGTTATAAATGTGCAACTAAGTTGGTGTAAAATAGCTCAGTAATCTAAATTTGATCACGAACATGAGGAAAGTGCTGTAAACTTAGCAAGTAGAAACATATACAACATGGCTGCTAAACCGACTCAAAATTTTATAATTTTTCCTTTAATGTTGTGACACAGCTTAAAATTATATTCGTAAAATTTAAATTGCAAAGTCTTCTGACTTCAGTTCGTTTTCATATGTTGGTGTCAGTGTAGTAACAGGTGGATGAATTACAACAAAATTATTTAGGACAGAAGAAATTTCAGACAGACTGCTAATTTTCTTGCAGTAAACAAAAATTCAATCAAAATCAGTTCTCTATTATCATGTTGTTACAGTTGGTATTTCTTTCACATACATGTTCCAGGACTAATGTATGTCTTCTGTATTTGAATTTTCATTCAAATACTACAGTAATCTTATTTTTATAGAATAAATTGTTTTGGGTGATAGTAGCTATGTACAGTATATTATAATGTTTCTTGTGTGTGGATGAATTAAAAGAAAGCTTGTTTTAACTACATGAGTTGGTGCGCAGTCAGGTAGCCTTTGTTAAGATTTTATAGGTTTCATTGATGTTAGATATACAGTATATACGTACATAGGTATATAAAGTGCAATATTTTTTTTTCGCATTACATGCCATAAAACGTTCTCACCGGCATTTTGTAATATAGAATTTTTAAACTTGTTTTTGTAAAGTTTTGTTAATTTTTTTGTGGTAACAAAGTTGAAATTTTAAACACACATGAAATAAATGTAGCAGTTAATTAAGAAATTATTTTGCTGTATTTTATTTAAGTGAGTTTGCATATGGAGGCATATTTGCCAGTGTTATGGTATTATAATATTTAAAGTTACATTCCATTGGGAAGATATACCTCGCATGCTGAAACTTAAATTGCTGCTGACTATTCACCCAGTGTCACAGCAGTGTATTTAATGTAAATTTTAAGTTTCATAAAAGTGATTATGTTAGTGTGTGTTGTAGATATTAAATTTTGTTTTCCGCTATTGGAAATTTGTTGCACTGATTAGAAAAGCACGTATCGTACATCATTACATTATCAGTATTAATAATTTGATAGGGGCTTTAATGCCCAGTTATTAACTTTTATTTTAAGTTCTTTTTTTACTTTGCTTGTTTTTCTGCTTTGTTTCATAGGTATTTCAGATGTATCAACACGCTAACATTTAGTACCTAATTCTTTATTTTCTGTTAACTTGTAAATGTTCTTTGCTAATTAGTTTGGAGGAAACATTTGTGCTTCAACTTTTAATAGTTTTTTTTTTGGAAACGTATTAGGTTTCCTTGTACTTGGTCCAAGATCAGTACATGAAAATTATGTGCTTATATTATTAAATTATTCTTCCTACAATTGGATGGAGTTGTGCAGAAGGGAACCAACCCACAAATTACTGGAGCTGAAATATTGAAGGTCAAAGTCTACTGTGTCCATATAAACCTTGTAGAAACCATTTTTTCTTGCCTCTTCTTTTTATTCAAATATTGTGATTTAATACTTGTTTTTTTTTTCTAGGATGTACTTCGTACCTTCTTCTTCTACTTGGAATGATTATCTCAAAATAAATAACTTTGTGGATTGGTTCCGTTCTGCATAACTCCATCCAATTTATTTATTTGTGTAAATTAGTATGTACCTGTAGTTCTTTAACAAGAAATCCTGGTTCCTTACAAGTTTTACTGCCAAAATGGATCCAGGAAATAAAACAAAAGGTACTGGACTTTAGGACAGCCAACCAAAATAATAAAGGAAAACAGAAAGAAAACCACATAATATAACCATTTACTCATGTACCTAATAATTTGTAATTTGGTTGTGTTTGACGACATACACAAACTTCTCATATCTGGGATAGTACTTTTGTTTGCTTAGTTCAGGCAAAGCGAAGAGTCTCTGTAAGTTCGCTCATGGACCTTGAATGGCAGTTCATGTTCTACAGTGGGTTCATTCTTGAGAAGTATTTAGCACCGTGTTCTGTTTTCGGCTGGACGAAAACTTAAAAGAGTTTTGGTTTCCATCTTGTCATGCTTATAATATCACATTGTCATTCTCAGTGCACTTTTTGTTGTATACATACTATAAACTGACAGACCAGATGTACCCTACACTTCTTATTGAGCATATATTTACATATACTGTACTTAACTACCTACATTAAACTATCTCAATACTCTGTTGTAATTTATCAAATGAAATAATATTCGGGAAAAGTACCTTGTTGTTTTTCAGTCACCGCGAGTTATACTGTGCATTCTTTAGTTACACTGCAGACTGGCATTAACATTCCTGAGTTGCTGTACATACATTTAAAGGGTGTTGCCTAGCTGTGTACTGAAGGCTGAGAACCGTCGAGAGTAACCTTGAAGCGTGCATCAAATGTAACATCGTCACGAACCTAACGTCGTGTTAGCATGTAAGATTCCTGCCGATCCATTTCTACTATGGGACACTTAAAGCAGTGAACACAATAATTTTAATGGTGTTAAGTCTGTAGCAAAGTTCTGTGCACTTTTCTATCTGAGTTTCACATAAATCTGGTTAGTACTACAGTTTGAAAAGGCTAATTTTAGCTATTTTGGAGGGTTTCAAAACAGTGTTTTTAACGAGCATGTTGGCTTAACAAAGACGTTTTGCTCATGTCCGAAATGTTTATCCTTTCCGTACGTTGGCACAGTGGGCACATGTGTAGTAGCGTAAAAAAATTTAAGAACACATTGAAACACGTTTTAAGAGCTTGGTTGGCAGCACCCTTAAAAAAAAGAGGCTATCTTGATGTGGCTCTCATTCAATAATTTTGTGTGTGGTGAAGTGAAGGTGTTAGCATTTCTGGATCAATGTTGATTAAACAGAGACATAGTGATTCTGTTTTTTTTTATTTCCGTGACATGTTATCAGAGTAATTCTCTGTGTGCTTTGTACATAGACCCATATGCGTAATTGTAACGTGCGTCTGTAATAAACCTGTGACTTTATGTGTAATCTAAACCCTGCGTGAAACAGCAGCGGTTATTCCAAGGTCACCCCTTTATTGAAAGCACTATAGGGACCCGTGTACAATTTAATGCAACAACTTCAAAAAACAATTTGAATGTGTGGTATCAATGCCGAAGATACTGCCATCTCCAGGTTTAAGTTTGTATGTCTTTGCTTTATGGGACAGTAACTAAAACCAAATGTCAGTGTACGTCAGACGTCATGCCTTTGTGTTTATCTCACTCCGATTCGGCTTGCTCTCGCTTGTGAGTTGCCTAGCTCCAGCGTGTTTTTGACAAGGTCATGACACAAGATGTCATAGTTCTACTATGAATAAGTTTAACATTTGTGATATTTCAGCATTGCAGTGAATTGTTCAGTGTATTATTTTAATATGCTTTGTTTGTACATTCTGATGGAAAACATTAACTTGGCAGAGCGGATTCGTTGCGCACCATAAAAAATGCTGCTAGATAATCTCGGCACTCATGTTATTCAAAAATTTCTGCTATCCGAAATTGTTCATACCCCGGCCATTTCGGATACCGGGTGCTCCACTGTACAAAAATATTTTGAATTATGCACCTTTGTTAGTTTTTCAATTCATTCATAAAATTAAATGTAACAAATGTTGTCTTAGAAATTAGAACTACAGTATATACGCCGATAGTAAAAATGTAATACTCTGTCTCCGTTATATGCTTCTCACATCCAGACATTCAGTGTCAAACTTACTGTAGAAGTTTCCTACCTAGTTGTGAGAAATATGCTTAGCATTGTGTCGGAGCTTGTTCATCGTACAGTAGCTATCCTAGTTAGCAGCAATTCTTAGCACTTCAGTTTGTTGAGCCCACTAAAAAAATGAGAATTACTGGCAAAATTATTATTTTTTAATCCAAAACTAGAGTGCAAGTCAAATAAGAGTTTATAACAACTGTTAATAAATTCCAAATCATAATCTGTAACTAGGCCTAGCTCATCTATAATTAATAATTGAGTCCAGTTTCAACGTTTTAATAATGCAAAAGAAATATCAACTAGTATTCAACCAATAATTATTTTGGATCGTTCTTTATTAATTATTGTGTGCAGTATCAGTATTTCAATATACACCTCTAACAGAAGAAAGTTTGCTGCAATCCTCTTGTCAAATGTACATATGTTTGAGATGGCATTTTATATCTGACATAAAATGTTAAACAGATAATTAAATTTTAATCACGTATTATGAAAACTAGACTAGTAAGTCATAAATACGAGGATAAAAATTTAAAGACTTTATAAATAATAAAGCGGAGTCTTTTCACAAAATGAAATATGTATCTAGGTTTCTTATACAATCAGTTGAGTCTGGCGTAGCACAGAGGAAATCACTAAGGTTGTCGTCGTATGAATGGGCAGAAATGTTTTTATTACAGGGATGCTGTCAGTTTGAAGCACATTTGTTGTCTCCATTATTGATCTCAGGATAGTACTTAATTTAGTGAGTGTGTCTGTACATTATATTTAGTGATGGTGTTATATATGTACTTTAGTAGACACCTACTGTTATGCGTACTATATGGGTGGCCTCTTACTTATTCAGACAGTGTGTTTTTCAGTATTTTATTGAAGGACCTTCATATGATAAGCAATCTATGCATGTTGCACAGGAAGTTCCATTGTAGCATGTTTTTGACATTAAAAGATGGTGTTCATTGTCACTGTTATTAACAAAATATAAATTGTGTATGTATTTGTTTGGCACATTACCTTTTAAAATTCATTGCGATAAAAAACAGGTAGGCCCTACACTTTTAGTTTCTCACCTCGTAAATTATTAGAAAACCTTTATTGTTTCATTAATTAGTGTAGTAATTGCAGTTATTTCTCTTTTATCTGCTGAACTGCTTGTGTAATTTGTTCAGAACATTTAAGAACTATTCTTACATTTTGGAGCCATGGCAGATCTCAGAAAATAACCTCGTGTTTTTTTTTGTCTAACCAAAATAACATTTTTATCTTGAACAGTGTAATGCCACCCATATATTTTTCTTTGCAATATTATAATCTGTCTTTTCCACTGCATTGTGCAAGTATTGTAAGTTATTTATTCTGGAACAGTTACAGTATATTTTTAGGCCTGATGTTCTCTCAAGTATTCTTTTGTAAAGTTGAGGAATTCAGTATTATGTATCTCGGTTACATCTAGTATTTTACCAGATACAGTATTTTACTTGACTTTTATTTCCAGTTGAAGGATTCGTCAAATATGGTAGGGTCCATTGTATTGAATCCGTTAGGAAATTTACAGTATTAGTACATAACATTCCTGTGTTAAATTCTAGGCTGTTCGTTACACGTTTGTGTGTAGGTATATACATTGTTTTTTATTTATAAGTTTTGGTTGTGAAATGTAGCATTTATGTATGAATAATTTAAAGTACATATGCTCCGAAATTGAAAGTATGTATTGTGTTGGGTGTTGTATTTGCGTTTCCTATTAGTGTACTCATTATTTAGCAGTAAATTGTGTATCGTCATTCGTTGAGTGCAACTCATTGTTTGTATACTACGGTAATATTATTGTGTAGTAAATTAGTAATTTAAATATATGTTTCCTGCGAGATGTGTACATACAATTGAAAATGTTGTTTTTTTTTGTCATTCTTTCTGTATAGTTTCACTGTAGAATGTGTGTGTTAAGCGTGCTTGTCGGAATCAGGGTATCTGCTGCCTGTTGCCTCATAACCCTTACACCTGAATCACCTTATTTCATTCTTCATCTACTTCACCAGTGTAATATTATATTTATGCTCAGGAACACCCCAAAGTGAAGCACACCGACAAAATTTACGATTTAATTTTGTGCTTGTGTAACTAGTAAATGCTACAACTTGTGAGTGAAGTAATATGTAAGATAGACAGAGGTGCTTTCATATCCGTACTGAAGGAACATTATATTACCGCTAAAGTGTATTGGTCTGAATACATGGAGTACTGTTAGTGCTTCAGCCTTCTGTGTCTGTTCGTAACTAAGGAGTAGTCTCTTAGACATTAGTTCCTGTAATATCTGGTGAAAGCTAACTACACTGGGGTGGTTATCATAGCATCAGGAAGAATTTGTGTGGAAGAATTTTCTTCCAGCTTGAATAATTTTGTGATGAAACTTTAGAATGTTATTAATGGATACATATTTTCTGCTTAAATGTCTGCTCTGCTAGTATTTAAAAGATAATAGTTTTTTATTACTTGCGTCCTTCTGGAATAATTGAAATCATAGCAAAGATAATTTAGAGGCAGACTCATCACATCCAACGTACAACAGTTCCTAACGTATTTAATTCAGCTGTTATATTTAAACTTGTGGAATAACAATTCTTTGCATGAAATTTTTTTATGTATGTAGTGTCCTTAATAATCTTGTTTTTTTTCTTTCTTTCCCTAAATACTGCTTACATTTCGAGCATTAAAGTATGAAATTGGTTCTGAATCTTTACCTTATACACATAGTTTTAAAATTTTGTATTACACTATAGGCTAGTAGGAAAGTTTTTATTTCCTGCTGTAGTAATCTAAGCTCTTTTTTTATATGCAGTACAGTATTATGTTCCTACCTATCATTAGATAACTAATGAAAACTTTTACAACAGTTCCTAACTTCCCTATAGAGACAGAGTATGTATCAATTAACTACCTATAACATAGTATATTTTACCAGCCAGTGCAATTAAAAGTTTTTGTGTTCCTACAGTTCCTTTGATGCATTAGTTTATGAAGATATACAAATGGTACTTGAATACAGATGTATTTGATTACCAGCTTTCAGAGTAGTGCAATGCATTGAGAACTGACTACCTCACTTACTGTGGGTTCTCTCAGCTGTGAATGGTTGAAGGTTTTGGTGACAGTACAACTGCCCTTAGAATAATCACCAGCTTTCAACATGGTGCTCAGTGTATAGACTACCAATCGTTATGGCATTGAACTAAGGTGCTGAGAAATGGGACAGTGATGCTATAACATGTTTTTTCATGTGCCTATACAACAAAATGGATTTTCTTTTCTGAGACATGTTCCAAAAATTTTGAAAAATTTCCATATCTCTATAAATTACAATTTTCTTATCAGATTTTTTTTCCGTCAGTAGATGCTGTCTTTGGATCCATAAAACAGCTGTAAATTTCACTGGATATATTTGGTAAATTCAGATAGTTATTGTTTTTTTTTTCTTTTCAGTTTCTAACAATGTCAGTGGTGTAAATGAATGTGACTGATAGGACTATTAGTGTTAAGACAATAGTGTATGCCATAAAGCTAGAATATCAGTAAGCTCTATGTCTACTAATTAAATGCTTTGGTGCTAGATATTCTTAGACATGAATAGGTATTCTTTTTGGTGGTAGATTTCTAATGCGACGTAACACAGCAAAAGATTAATTTCCTTGTACTTTATCATGCTGTGCAAGCTTGTTTTTAAATTCAATGTATTTATTGTCTGTTAGTACATGTGACAGTTTCATAATTTCTGGTGCAAAACTATGGGGTGTTACCTGACTTTGTAATATTAATAAACCTTATACATATATATAGACAGTGATTATGATGAGATAGTGATGTATGAAAATTGAAATGTTGTATAAACTAAGATAAAATATTCATATAGAAATAGTATATATATTTACATGTACATGTGTTATCTTGCTTAGTGCTGGTGCAATGCAATCGACACAATCCCTAATGCGGCTAAGTTGTTTTTATAGACTGGATAAAGGTAACGTTCTCCAAAGATGAAAATAATATGTATGTATACTGTTTCTACTCCAGATGTAAACAGAACAACTGTGTAGATATTATATTTGTATATTTTTACAGACTGTTCTCAGAGTAAAGTCAATGCATACGTGTTCATCGCAATCACAATAAAGCTTGAGTTTAATGGAGCAGACTTTTTTCCTGAGTATTACAAAAACTTTGCATTTCTTGGTTCAAGTTTGTGTGTTGAAAGTACTGTCACAGTAATGCATTTTCTGTTGACAACTTGCAAAATATGTGTGTATCATTTGATGTGAAGTTTTGATTGCATTTGGAACATTTTGTTACTGTTTTTAAATTAAATGACTGTTGATAATGCCATTAATAAACATGGAATTTTGATTTGGGAATACACACAAGAACATTTTTTTTCTGCATGTAAGATGACTATTTTTGTTTCTCATTGTGGAATATATTTATTGAATTGATTTATATTAATAATTAAAATTCTTTTCCTGAGTCACAAAAAATACACTTGGAAGATATTCTGGAGGCAAGCATTGCCTCACACATGATACTGTGAGAGTTGCGAGGTGCAGGAGATTTTGCTATTGAGGTGGGTGGGGATAGGAATTACTATTTGGAAAAGCACAACTCAATGGCTAACAGCTTTTTCTCGTGCATTTTAAAAGAACATATGAACAAAAAAAATTAAACATAAAGAGACATATTTCAAATTCTTAACTTACTTAAAAACTAGGATGCTAAAACTATGAATATGTTTTTTTGCAAATTAAGTTTTACGTTAATCATTTTAAATACAGTAATAACCCTTTTATGAAGATCCATTTTATTACAACTACCTCTCTATAACGACCGTATTCTTGGGAACTGGGGGTTGAAATAGGAGATTATCTACCTCTCTATAATGAACTGATTCTTGGGAACTGTGAGGGGGTCATAGAGAAGTTTTACCTAAGCCAAAAGCTTTTCTACTATTCCTTGAAGACTTTTTCATTTATTCTATGGCTTTCTCTTTCCTTTGGCTTAGAAGAGAAGGGAGGCTGCGCTCTCTTGGCTACTCCCAGTTAGTAGTGTTTGTAACAGTTACATTCTGGCTGCATCAGTGAGGTAGTTACAGTATGCCCCTTTCTCTTATTTCTGAAAACAAAACAAAAAGTCACTTATGACAAGCTGACAATATTGCAACTGTCAAGTCACAATCAAGTTGCTGACACTGCCACATTTGCAACATAGCGGCAAGCAGTGTAGCTATCGTGATAGGAAAAGTTCTCTTTCGCTGGATTGATGAACTCACGGTTTTGACTTGCGACTGAATTTTCATTGAGACACATTATTTGGAAAGTTAAGCGTCTTTAATAACATGTCACCCACACCTGAACATGTATAGTTTTACACTGGTTAATGAGGAAAATGCAAAGATCTTGAAGCACACAAAAATTACGTTTATCTAATCACCTTTTATAACAAACTAAATTTCAGAAAAGAAAATTAGTTTCGGATAATACCTGAACTTACACACAATGTCCGGAAACTGCCACATTATAAGATACCATGTGAATCCTGGGATAAATTGGAGACCAAATGTTAGTGACAAAATGCTGTACAATGACATTCCATGTCCACGATGTGGCAACACAGCATGGAGTTGGTCCCCTTTTGCGCTCCACAGATCTCTTACTACTACTGTTCTGACAATCATATTATGGGTGCAGTTTCACATCCCGAGCATTCTAAACATTATTCTACATTTACTCAACGTAACACATAAAATAATACATGGATGTGGAGTGCATGAGGGAACTTTCTTCGTGCTGTGTTGGCACATTGTGTGTGCAAAATGTCATCATAGCTTACATTTTCACACTAACATTTTTGTCTCCAATTCAGCCCAGGATTCACAAGGGATGCTTATCATGCTGAATTTTCTGGACATCCTGTATGGTACTGTAACTTTTTTTTTTAATATTTCAAGTGGTCAGAGGGCCTGTTGTGTAACTTTTAGTGTCTTATGCTGTCTTTATATAATAGATAGTTGCTGGGTAACTATGTTTACTGCGGGAATCTGTATTCTGTAACTAAAAATGACACCATGACTGTCTTTCAGAAGTCTTGGACTCATAACGATTGGTTCGTAAGGTACTGTTTTGAGAAAATCCGCATAAAAATGGCCAGCAATCTTAAGTAGCGTTTTACAGCTATCCTTGGAGAACAAATCTGATAGAAATGTGACTGGGTAAGTGAACATTATTTTATATTCCCTCAAAATACGTCATACGTTTAGTGAAAAATAGCTCTGTGTTTACTCAATTTTACTGCCAATGCAAACAACAAATTTAATACGGTACGTGTGGTGCAATATTGTGGCTGTAGGTACACTAATCCATCAGTGCTTGATCTCGTATGTGCAGTTCACAAACTTTACTAGCGACAATATAAATAAAAGGAAGAGGCCACTAGGCTACCAGTACGTAACGTACGCATTAAAAACCAATGAAATTGATGAAAATTTAAATCATAATTCTAAAGAGGAACAAATAAGATATTTTTTATTTTAAAGAAAATATAAGTAATAATATGTTTGAAGGTTCAGAGCACAGTCTATAATGTTGCCAAGCATATTGATATTCTGGTAAAGAGTAGTATATGATATAAAGACATTCACGAGTAACTATCTGAGTTGCTGTCACTCTCGAAAGACCAGAGGTGAAGTTAGGAAATTTTCTATGTGATTACTCAAATCAGCCCTAGCTGTTTAGTGTTTCATCTTAGAAGTGTGTTTTATGGTGAGAATTATATTTGGTCACAGAATTTGATGTAACTCAAATACGTCTTGAATATGTATATTTAGCTCTGAAGCAATTTCAGTCACTGCTTGCTGTAACCCAAGAGATATATGAGACACTGCCATAAAGAATACCACACCCAACGCGACCAGTCAACAGGTGGTTGGTGTGTTCTATTATTTGGAAAAAGCTTTAGATCAGGGGTGCGTGCCCACAGGGGGGGATCGTTGCGCATTTAGAATTTTTT
>PNEQ01061178.1:0-12595 GCA_003012365.1 Medauroidea extradentata | reverse complement strand
CTGCGCCGCTGAACCGCCTTAAGCGGAAGGGCGCTGTGTTTGAATGGGGACCCGATCAGGAGAATAGCTTTAAGGGCCTTAAGGCAGCCTTGGCCGCAGCGCCGTCACTGTATTTAGCCGATTTCGACCTGCGCTTTGTGATTAATGTCGACGCTTCGAGCGTGGCCTTGGGGGCGACATTGGGACAGTGGAGGGATGGAGCGGTATGTCCAGTGGCATTCGCTAGTCGGACTCTATCTGATTCTGAGCGACGGTTAAGCGCCTTCGAGAAGGAGGCCCTCACTTGTGTCTGGGGGATCTCCAAATTCGAGTCGTTTGTGGGTGGCGTTGAGTTTGATTTGTGCACGGATAACCAGGCTGTGTCCTGGCTGCTTTCACACTCGTGTGACTTTGGCAAACTGGGCCGGTGGGCGTATCGTTTGTTCCGGTTCCAGTTCGTCATAGAACACGTCCCTGGAAACAGTAACGTGGCTGCAGATGCTTTGTCACGTATGTTTGGTTCGGAGGACTATGAGGAATGCATTCCCGTTCCTGAGGAAGTAGATGGGGTGTGTGCGGCCTTTACGACTAGTAGTATGTTTTACCATCGTTTGAGTGATGCGCAGTCTGAAGACGAGCTCTGCAGGGGGTTGATTGCCGCGGTTTCGCGAGGTGACAATGTCCCTTATGTGGTTACGGATGGGCTTCTGTACTATACCGGGCATCGGAAGCGTGCTAAACGTCTGGTAGTTCCGGAGGTTTGCAGGCCGGAACTCCTCAAGTATTATCATGATTCACTCTTTGGGGGACATTTGGGGCGTCAGGGCACCTTAAGCAAGCTAAGTGCCAGATTTTATTGGCCCAAAATCTTTGCGGACGTAAGAAGGTACGTGAGGCATTGCGATGTGTGTCAGCGTGCGAACCCCTGCCAAAATTCCCGTGTAGGTATGTACTCATGGGAGGTGTTACACTGTGACGTGTTTGGTCCACTCACTCGTTCTACTAAGGGTAACAAGTATATTTTAATAGTGCTGGACGTCTTTTCGAACTTTGTGTTTCTTATTGCTACTCATAGCATACGAAGTTCGGAGATCCAGCGTCACTTGACAGACCGTGTATGGTCGGTGTTCGGCCCTCCCGTGAGCTTACTTACAGACAACGCAACCTATTTTACCTCTACGACGTTCAGGGACATGTGCTTTAGGTTGTCAATCAACCATTATACGTCCAGCCCTTATTTCCCATGTGGAAATAGGGTTGAATGCTTTAACCGGAATTTGAAGGTGACGTTGTCAGCGTTATACCATGAGCAACAGAACGTGTGGGATGAAGACCTAGATCTGGTCACCATTGGGTTCAATTCCGCTGTGCACAGCGCTACCAAGTACAGCCCTGCCCGCGTCCTGTTTGGGCGAGACTTATTACACCCTTTGCTCAATGTTTGGGGCATTCCCTCCCCAGCGGCTCCGGTGTCAGATGCAGCAAGAGAGCTAATGGCCGCTGATGTGGTTGGGAACCTGTATGATGCACGTGGGCGCCTTCAGGTGAGGTACAATGCTGGAAGAACTGAGTCTGATTTTCAGGTTGGAGATGCAGTGTTCTGCAAGTCCTTTGTACTGCCCTCTGGACCGGATCAGCGCGGGAGCAAGTTGATGCTGAAATACCAAGGTCCCTATGATGTGGTTCGATTGCTGGGACCCAATACTGTTCTCCTGAGCGAGCCGATGACTGGGAAAGTTGTGAGGAAGGCTCATGTAACTCATTTAAAGCGAGCAGGGAATTAATTGATGTTTGCTGCTAAGTTTGTACAGGTTTACAGGCATGGTCATCAACAGGGGTGTGAAGAACGGAAATGTTTGGGACAACTGAGTAGCAGCGAAGAGAGTGGGCAGGGCCCGCCCCCTCACTTCGGCGTTTCTACGATTTCCCTCTCCCATTCCCCTATTTGTGGCGCCGGTGAAGGCTCGTAGTGTTTGTGGTGTGTAGTGTGTGTACCGATACCATGCTTGTGTGTAGGTGTTTTGTGTTTTGTGTGTGTGTTCGTAGCGGTGTAGTACCAGCTGGTAATATTATAGTGTAGCTCGGCCGAGACAGTGTTATTATATTTTTATAGCAATTTTGTGAGCTCTGTTTGTGAATTTTTAACTAGCTTTTGAACTTTTGTATGAGAGTTTTTGTAATTTAGGGTCAGTATTGGCCAGAATTTTCTATATGGTGCTATTCTAGGTCGTGTGGCCAGAAATTTAAATTTGATAATTTAGATTGTTTATTTTATATTATGCGTAAGGGTTATAGTGCTTTTTGTACTGGGCAATTGTAAAATTCTATTGAAAATTTTTGTATGCTGGTTGTCACATGTGAACTAATGCCTCTTTTTAGGGATTGTGTTTAAGGAACCAAATATTATGACTCTGGTTTGGTGTTTTTCCATGCTCCACAATGGTGCTGGGCGGGCAGACCTTCCCTTGGTTCCTGGGCGACACGAGCTCTACAGTCTCAGAGCGCTGGGCGAAGGCACCACATGGATGGGATCTGGCACAGATGATATCTCCGGCAACCCAGACTGGCTCGTTCATCCTGAGCTAGATCGTTGACCCTCTTACGCCTCCAGGGCAAGACCGGAGGCCTGTAGGTCCCTGTATGAAGGAGTAAGGAGGGGGGAGTTGTACCGGGAGTTGCCGACTCCGGTTCACCACTTTTGAAGAATTGTCAAATTTACATATCCTGGACTGGCAGTGAGGTTACATTGGAGGAACTTGGTGCTTGTGCCCTGTGCGCTCAATGTTTTGAACTTCCCGCTCGGACTTCGGCCGTGCTCGGCCGCCGTCGGATGTGCTCGTGTTCGCTCTCCCCATCTTCCCCTACTTCTCCCTCTCGTGCCCAGCTCAGACGCTTTCATCTGCATGACAGTCAGTCTTCGCCCGGGCCCGACCATGGGCAGTTGTGTTTAGCTTGCGACCGCGGTGCCACACCTGAGCCGTGTCATCGGTAAGTTCCTTTTAGTTTGCGTTTAGTGTTCTTGTTTTTTCGTGTTTTTCAGTTAGGGTTGGTTATTTATTTGTTTGCGTTGATGACACGTCGAGGGAGTGCTGTCGCGGCCGCGAGCCCTGTACGACTAGGGATTTGTCCCTATTCTTTAATGGTATAAAGTGGCGCGCGTGTGTCGGCCACAGCAGCTTTGTATTTCATTCCTAATCTTTTGTAATTCTGTATTAATTTCTCAGTGGAGACTACGTGAGTATTTGTTAAGTTTTGTATGATGACTTCAGTTATATAAATTGTTTTGCCCGACCTGTCTTTCATAATTGGTAGCTTAGAGAACCCTGTGTCGTTGCCGTTGGTTTAATGTGTGTTCTAATGGGAAGGGTACTGGTGAGTAGCTCTGGGCCTTGGTCGATGCTTAGCAACGCCAAGATTAGCAGCCTGTAACTACGATGCCTGCTAGATGCGGGCTCAAAATGTTAGGAAACACAACAAAAATTGTTGGCATGGACAAAACAAATTTAAGCATGTGAAAACAATGTAAATGCTGTGGAACAGGCACCACAGATTTTGCAAAAATAAGTAAATGAGAATCAAACCAATCAATATAGAGGGCATAGTTCCGAGATCAGTGTTGCCAACTTAGCGGAATTCCCTATAGTTTTAGTAGGGAAATTTATTGTTTAGCAGAGAAATTTTCTATTTAGCACACAGCGGAATTTTTGGCATATTTTTAGACACTTTGCAGCGGAAATTAGTGGTTTTGTTCAATGTTTCACTTTCTGGTACCTTCAATATCGTATGAATTAGAGCGAAGGTGGGTGGGAAAAAATAAACCCTGATAGCATGTAAGCGGCCAAGCAGTGGCTAGTGTCATTAACTTAAAAAAATATTAAGGCTGGAATAAAAATTGGTGGCGTATTATTTCAAAGTTCAATATTTTATTTTGGCATGACAGATAAACAGAATGCATTGTGTTTATTTATTAACCAAAATGCCACTTGTAATTAATTAATGTTTTTTGCAAAAAAATTAAAACATTCTTAAAAACACCAAAGTATCTTACCTTTTCTGTTGTATTACACGTATACATTTTACAGTTCAAAAATTTTTTCAAAACAATTTGAATATCTTATTATTTTATCTTTTCTTATACGAATTATCCACATTGTATACTGTTTTCGTTGCAACAAAATACTATAGACAAGCCCATAATTAATTTACAGTACAATGAAATGACAATGAAACATCCATTTTCTTGCTTTAACACTTACGAATGACGTTCCACCACCTACTTGGCAGGCTGATTTATTTCAACAGTTCGCATCAAGATTCTGGCAAAAATTCCGATATCAAGTGGTGAAAAATTTATCAGATATAATAATGGTTTTTAAAATTAAAACTAAATATATAAAATAATATACATATTTTCAATAGTCAAATGTTGTCGTTGTCGTCGTCATTGTTGTTTTTGTTGTTGTTGTTTCTTCGACTTGGCAACACACAACTGAGATTCATAATGATGAAACAGGGAGGGGGGGTAGAAAACCAAAATAATGGTAATAGTGTACCCCAAAAAACAGATAACAAAATGGTAAACACAGGCGAGGCTGTAACAAAATTATGTAAACGTAGGACTTTATCAAGGGGGCAAATTCACAGAAAGGGACACACGAGTAGCAATTACATAAGCAGGGGGGGAGAAGAAAATTAAACAAATTTTGGAGGGATTGTGTAGTAAGGGTAATGTTTTATGTAAGAATGGTTTAAATAATTGGGAGGTCAGACCTGTACTAAGGTACAGACAAGTGAAGGGGTGAAAAAAAGTCTTGTCTCGAGACCCAGAAAAGGTTTATTTGAATGGGAAACTGCGGAAAAAGGGATCAAGGGCTATTTAAAGAGAAGGAAACTATAGAAAGCAGAACTAGGAGATTGGCTAACTTGCCTAGTTTTTGGTTAAAAACAATAGCTGAACCATTTCATACCTCTAAATTAACCGTATCTACACAGAAAAGTTGAGTTTTACAACCTAATTATTTGCAAGAAAAATGTTTAAAATTGAGTAAGACTGCGATGTAACTAGAAGAAGCAAACTTTGTTTGCGGTTGTGTGGCCAAGTGAGGCGTTGCCCCATTTTCCAAGGGTTCATCTTGTACATTTCTCATATGCTCGGCGACTACGACATCTGGCATATGACAGCCTGGCGTATGACAGCCTGGCGTGCAACAGTTTCAGATGCTGTTTGAGTGTATCTTCTTGGATGAAAAGTAATACATACATGTTCAAACAGTTTCTGAAAATTTCTAAAATAGTGCAAAGCAAAGCAAGGCTAGATGTATGAATTTCAATGTTAAAATTTTGTACGCACTAAATTATTTTAAGAAGAAGAAAATAAATGGAAGGATATAAATAACTTTCAACAATTACTAGGAAGTAGGAGAATTAAAAAACTTGAAAATTTGGAAATATTAATTTCGAAAGCTAACTATTTGTTTCTGAAATACTGATTCACAAAACTGCAAATTACAAATACCTTAACTATCTACTCTCTTAGTAATTTAAGTTATATAACGGTAGCAGCATCTACAATTATCAGTCACAATTTATTAAGTTTTGCAGCCTCTTTTTTCCTAATTATTTTTATTGAACAATTTCCCAATACAAATTACACAACCGAAGTTCGCTACCTACATATCATCTTATTAAGACATGTCTACACATTTAATTCAGCTAATCTTCAATTTTAGTTATATTTTTAACACAAGGCAATTAAACTGAAACTCTATAGTACATTTTTTCTCTTAAGATTATGTTGAAAATGAGGGATTTTACATTGGGGCGGGTGAAAATTGGATAAATATAATAAATGATACCCAGTTAAACATATTGTCTATTTCCAGTAATGTGTAATACATTCAAATTATTTACTTAAAATATAACACTACTCAAATAAAATGATACCCAGATAAACATATTGTCTATTTCCAGTAATGTGTAATACATTCAAATTATTTACTTCAAATATAACACTACTCAACTAATAAATACATTAATGTCATAAAATTTTAACCTTAAAAATTTTAATTCTAGTTGTGCTTAAGGAGCCTGCCTCCCCCTGCCACCTTAGCCGTGCCGTTCTTGCACAGATGTGAGTGGCAGGAATGTGAACTACAGCCAGCTCGCTTCCCCCGGCCCACCTCCCTTACGCAGCGAGCAGGTTTTAATGATGCGCTGCACGAAGATACGGGTGAAAATCCTGCTCAAATTATTCTGGGACGGCGCCTAACGCATCCCTTGCTTAATGTTTGGGGTATCCTCCCTCTGGATTCTACTCACTCTGAGCCTCAACGCAAGGTTTTGTTGACTCGGGTAAAAGATTGCTTGGTGGAAGCGCAATTAGGGGGAGTGCGTAAGTATAACATGGGAAGGTCTGCGAACCCCTTTAAAGTAGGGGACTTGGTGCTATGTAGGAGTTTTCGCCTCTCAGATCTCGCGTTCAAGGTTTCAGCTAAGCTTTCTCCTTTATATGAAGGCCCGTACAGGCTGCAGAGATGCCTCAGTGAGAACACCTGGTTAATGCATAAACAGGAGGATGCTTTTGTTGTGAGAAAAGCACTTGTTGTGCATTTGAAATTGTACCATCCTAGACCTTAAGAGTCACTTTGTTTTAATGTGTTTGTGTGTGTATCGCTGGCCAGTTTGTTGTTTATGTTGCGTGGTGCCTTAGATTAAGCAGTGCATAGTGTGTTTAAAGGTACCTAATGTATATGTAAAAGGTTATTATTGAGCGCTCAATATGTACATTGATGGAACAGTGTGATTAGTTGCATGTGGCAACACTTTTGGCTGTGTATTTTGAGAATGTTGTGGCCATATAATTAGGGTTTTACATGTTTTTTAGAGAGTCACAAGCTCTAATATGTTATTAATAAAGCTTTTGTGATCATAAGTGTTTGATAATAATGTATCATGTTGTAAGTGCCATAGGAGTGTGAATTAGTAATTGTAAGAGATTTTTACCCTTTTATGATTGGGGTATAATCCCTGATAGAGTTACTTGTGGTTTTTGCTATATGATGGTATTGTTATTATGTGTATCACTTGTTATGTGTTTGAGTGTCAAAGGTGTGCTGAATGAGTGGAACTGGTTGAAATCGGTTTCGGGGTTGTTCGCCGGATTTAGGTGTTGATAGGGCGGGGGGTTGAGCGGGCTCCTAGGGTTTTGGGGTGGGTTTTTAATTTATTTTCTTAAGTTTTTAGAGGGTTCTGAGCTTTGGGGTTTTGTTTGAGAGTCTGCTTTCCCTTTTTTATTTTGTGTGCCTGGTCTGGTAGACTTTTTAGTGAGAAGGGTTACCCCGGTTGGCGGCGCTATGTCTTCCTCTTTTCCACCGGTCCTACTTCTCCACTGGCCACGGAGGGCAGGGCCTGGAGGAGGGAAGGTCTAGTTCCGCCTGCCGGCGGTAGGCGCGAGTGAAGCGAGCAGCTGACTCGCGACGCATGCGGAGGGCAGACACTCTTAGGTCAGACGTGGATGTGTCAACATTGAGAGCTAGAGAGGCCAGAGTGTGGTCCTATTGCACGTGGTGTTCGACGGAGACATGGAGTCATCACTGGCATGCGGGAGTATCGCAAGTCGCGGCCTAAGTGGCCCGCGAAACTTCTGGTTTAAGGATCGTCTGTCTTGCTGTTCTGTGAGTGAGTGGCTTCCCACGCCTATCAGTGGAGTTCTTTGGTGAGTTTTCCTGTCCACCTAAGTTTGAGGCCCGTTCACCTAGCTGTGATTATTGTCCCGCTTCCTTAATATTGAGAAGGAGCAGGAGAAGTTCATGCCTGGTTGGAGGCTTTTTGGATATTTACTGTTGGATTCCGACGAAGCATAGTTCATTGCGCCCTGTTGCCCGAAACACGGAAAAACGTAATAGTTTTCTTAAAACGTCTGAATTAGCGACCCTTTGACACGTCGTTCACGAAGCAGTTATTCGGGAGTGTGGTGTGATTGGATTGAATGGGGGAACTAAATGGTAAAGTGCACCAAGTTGTAATAAAATTTTAACGAGTGTTATGTCATCGAGATCTGTATCACTTCGTGAAGAAGTGAATGTCAATCATTGTTCAGATTTTGCAATGGCCCGAGTGGCAACTGTGTTTTCTGGTAAAAGTGGGTTTTTAAATGCAGGTTATTGACGTCACATGCGTGTTTTCATTGCTAGAGAGGAACCCTTTCATTAACTCGCTATAAGCATTGGTTATTTGAACTGGTGGGGACTTGCCCCGAATGTTGAAATTGTCATGCAAGTGTCTGTTTTTAGTTAAATGGTAATATAGGCCTTCAGCTTCTGGAGTCGTCTCCTTGGAGTTTGGCTCATTTACACAAAATCAATGCGCCAGAGGTGGATTTAGAAACTTTTTTTTTTGGGGGGGGGGGGGAGGGCCCTTACGTGACTTTATAGATTGTAAAATATACCAGCCATCTTAAAAGTGTGGTTATTTACTGTTATGGAACATTAAAAATAACATACATACAAGTAGGACACATTACATGTGCTTGGATCATCATAGAACAAATCTCCAGTTTCCTTGGAGCGATTGGCCACACTTTGGCTACATAATGTTGAACACAATTTGAGGGGGGGGCACTTCAGCACTGTAGCCCCCCCCCCTTAAATTTGCCACTGCAATGCGCTAAAACTTTTACATTTATTTTAAAAGATACAACACTTCTGCATAAATAATGGTGCATTTCTAGAACACAAATATTGTGAATTTAATAGTGTTGATCAACAAACTTACACCAGAGGTAGATAAAGGAAATAAAGTGACTAAATGTGTGACAATTTCGGAAGTTACTTAGCAGCATAGTCATAAACTAAATTTGATTAATTCTCCCAACTAAACCAAAGGCGATATTGTAATATACTATTAAAAAAATCAATTTTTGTGCTGAATATATAATACACGTATGTATGACATATGTATATATACACAAATGTATATTATAGCATAGGTACAACTATTCCAGCCTAAATAAATTTGCACATGCATTTTCCTCTCACTAGCAGCATGAATTGGGTTTCACAAGCGGGAATATTTGCTTGGACAGACTGACATGTTGTATTAGAAAGATTATTTATTTTCTCTTGGCAGGCAAGTGACAAAAATTACTAGGTAAATCTCTCTCTATCCAGATGTTTACGGCAAAATTTTTGATTATCATTCAGAACATTTGGCAAATTCAAGACACTAATGTTATCGGATTAATTCGAATAATATTTCTGAGGATATTATGGTCAACAAGAAACCATTTGAGGCAACTGTTTAAGTTTTTTGTAACATTGGCAGTGATCTACGTACTGGCTATCTACAAAAAAAATTACTATTCCCAAGTAATTACAACAAACTGGTGTATTATTATACTTATAACTAAATAAAATTTTTTGACTACACAAATCATGGTGGTATAAGGTTACCTTGTTTACACCCTGTTCAAATTTGTAGTAAAGTTTGTTTCAATACATTTGGTGACATAAAACCTCATTTTCCACATTATCTAATTAATAAAATAGAAAGATGTAATTCTAAATCACATTAATTCAGCGGTGGTGAAAATTACTATCTGCAATAAACTCCTCCCAAAAAGACACGACACATAATTGTATGATAATTAAACTTGAAATCATTAAATGATTGCGGTATTTTGTTTTCCTATTTTATTTTACATTTATATTTAAGTTTGGTCAAATACATCTGGTTACATACAATCATCTAATTTTCACACTATCCAGTTATTACAAAATAAATTACATAATAAGTGAATACAGAACTAATTTTGCCGCAATTTAATTCAGTCCAAGTTGCACTACCTGTAACCTTAAAAATTACATAAGCCATTTTTGTTTACATATTAAAAAACATAAATGGTCGTGGTACTGGGTTATCTGGTTGTTTCTCTATATACTACAGCCAGTCCAATTACATTTTGTGACTTAAAATAGTCTCAATTTTCACGTTATTCAACTAATAAAATTCAATAGTGCTTGTTCTTCACACCCATAATAGTATCTTCTTTGTACGTACTTTACTAATACAAGCCTGTAAGCAATATCACATTTCTGCATGTTATAGTAAGAAATTGTTAATAGAGTAGTCATTGACTGTATAATACGTTACATATTTCTGGAATGAACACGTGTACCAAATATTTTTAATTAGCGACCAAGATATTTATATTCAATGAACCATAAATAATTTACTTGCATATCTAAATTTAAAAAAAACATGGTCGCTGCTAAATACACTTGCGTGCTGTACTGTGCCACTAATGTACATCATTTAAATATTTGCTGGGTCATTCCAGTGTTACGTGTGTGACATTTTCTGTGTTTGTATATATTTTTTTAAATTTAAAATTGTTCTTTATTCGTTTACAGTGTAATTTATGAACACTTCAGGCCTTTATTACTAAAAATGAATGCTTGAAACAGATTCAATTTGATTTCTCAGTATTTTCTTTAGGTTGTTACTTTTTTTGTTACGTGTGTGACTCAGAGATTTTGATATATGTTACATTCTTATCAGGGTTTCAGTTTTTCTGTGAATTTTTTAGTAGTAAAATAAAGCAAAATAACACTCGTGTAGTACAGTAAATGGATTAACATACACCCAATTTTTAAAAACTTGACTATCATAGTACAGTCACAATAAAATCATAAATTAACGTTACGTGTGTGACAAACATATGTTACGTGTGTGACCAAAGCCAATTATACCCTGTCCACTCTTAGGTTGCAGGAGAAATAAAAATTTCTGACGAAATAAATCAAAGAAATTTAATTATATCTCAACTCCTTACATTGTGATTATGCCGTAACACAGTTACCTTGTATTTTTAAAATATTTCAAATGGAATTTTTGCTGTGAAAAATTTTTACTGTCATTCACTGGACTGAATCAGCTGCAACCTTAGAATGGATGGAGTATAGTAAAATGTTCCTTCATTATTTTAACTAAGTTCTCAATAATAAAGCATACATTTATTTGGAAAATTTGAATACATCATATTATGATGTTAGTTTATCTCTAAAAACATTTTATAGTGAACACTATGTAGGCTGTATCATACTACTAATTTACTTGATCAGTGCCAATGACAAACATCAAACAAAAAAAAATAATTTAATTGACTTCTTAGAAAGTATAAGACAGAAGTAACAGCACTTAAAAAATCAATAAATTTAAATCCCTCCTTTCACTTCTAACACAATAAACTAAAACAATTGGTAGTTTACCACCAAAATTAAAATTTGTGTATCTGAAGGAAGGAAACATTAGAATTTTGAAATTAAACCTGAATATTAATTAAATATTAATGATTAGTTGACAACATTTAACTTAATTTAGAAGATGACATTTACAGTTAAACTCAATAATATTAATGTGTAAAATGTGTTGTACTTATTGTTTTTTTTTTGTATTATTTATACTGTGAACCTTCATAGCAAACAGTACATTTACAATCTTAACAAAAGTGATATGAAAATAATATAAAATAAAATAAATGGCATGTGTCACACACGTAACGTCACATATGTAATAATATTTGTTACGTGTGTGACTATTTAATTATATTGAATAAAAAGTTGATAACTAATCATTATTGTATTTTGGCATTATCATCGTTATGTGGAACTAGCTTTAAAAATAAATCCACAATTTGTTCTTATATATTAATATTTGTTATAGATATTTTTATACGTGTTTGTTACGTGTGTGACACTGTATTTACACTACTTCGGTTTATATGTTACAATTAGCACATTTTCAAAATTTACTTTTCACAAAAATTAGATAATGGCAGTAGTGAGTAATGTTAGTGGCATATTAAATGGTACTCGGCCAAGTTTGAAGGCTTTCGAAATAAAGTTATGTGCAAGTAAGTACTATACTAGTACTAAACAATTAATCAATTGTTTTTAAATTATAACTTTGATAGTAAATAAGCTACAATTAATAGATGAAATTATGAAGAATGACATTTTACTATACAATTTGAGTACAGAATCATTGAGATTTAATGCTTTTTAATTATTACCCACTCAGGACCATTTTTCCTGGAATGAACCTGCTGATGAACCAGTAAATTCACAGATGTATTGTAGTATTTACCATGTATTGAGATGCAAGTAGTGATTAATCTTTGTAGTAAATTATTGCGTTAATATTACAGTACATCCGTGAGTTATTGTATATTGCACTGACTAAGCTGAAGTTTGGAGTTTTCGTTTTTAATATCACATTACAAAGAAATATGTTTACTGTTTTGTGTTGATCTGGTCCCGCGCCATATCACATACTGCCTCTCACTTGTTGTCCTGCCAACCTGCCGTGCTGACTATTCCCTACTGCCTATCTAAACGTTATTCTGCCTACTATATACATAATAATACACAACATCTTCCCTCTTCTGACTTTAGGTTATGTTCTCAAGGTCTCTACTCTAGGTAGCGTGTTGGTGTCCTTATCTGGCGGCCTCGTTGTGTGATTCGGGCTGTTTCTGGTTGTGTCCTTGCACTGGAATTGTTTGAGTGTTCTTCTGTTTGGGCAGGGAACCCCCGGAAGCCCTGCTGCCCATACTCTT
>PNEQ01061177.1:0-12595 GCA_003012365.1 Medauroidea extradentata | reverse complement strand
AAATAAAAGAGTTAAATTAAGTACTGGATTTAATAGCTCACAAAGCTACGAAATACACAAAACAGTAATCAACTAGAACTCTCACAACACAATTAGTTATGCACACAATTACTCCTGTGTCACAGACACGTTAATTAACTTTGACAATTAAAGCACAAGAAAAGTCTACCATCAATTAATTAATCACTATAAATCACAAATTATGAGACACATTGCACAATAAAATGAATAAAAACAAAAGAAATGACCGCTATCTTACAGAAGAAAACGCCCTATGTAGGAACAAAGTAACAGGTCTTCAGCGAAAGCTACAAAAGGCATATTATGGAAACCAATTGATAAAAGATAAAAGTAGGGCAAGACAGCAGGAAGTAATGGAGAGTAATAACTGAAATTTTATGTGGATCTTAACCCTACAAAGGTACAATATGCGACAGATTATAGTTATAGACATGTGTAATGCTTTCAACAATTATTTTATAAAGAACTTAGCAAACTCACTACAGACCATAACAATGCTAACAAGAAATGTGCCCCAGTTGCTAACCTGCCGAAAATTACACTTGTAACACCCGCACTAAATGCCAGCCAACCTAACTATTCCTAACACAAACTAATTACAAATAAGTAAAAAAGCTTATCGAGAACCTAAAAACTAAACAAAATATAACTGAAGATGGCATTGCTAGTAAGTTGCTTACAGTCACTGCAGACGAAACAGGTCCACACATCTCGGAGATAAAAACATGCCCTTTGATAGTGGAACGTTCCCAGATCACCTAAAAATAGCAAAGGTAGTGCCAATTTATAAAGTTGGTGACAAGAAGAACCTGAAAAATTATAGACCCATATCCATTCTCCCTTGTCCCTCTAAACGCTTTGAAGCACCTACGAAACACAGGCTACTACATTTTCTGGAGGCTAAAAATTAATTCTGCAAGGTACGTTATAGATTTAGGGACAGCAGGAACACTGAAATAGCAGCAGTAGATTTTGTTCAGGGAATCCAACTAGCACTGGATGACAACAAACTAAGCACATGCATCACCATTGACCTACAAAAGGCATTGGATATGGTAATTCACAAGATTCTCCTTCAAAAGCTACAAAATGCAGGGGTAAGGGGAAAAGCATTTGAGTAGTTCAGCAGTTACTTAAGCAACAGGAAACAGTATGCAAGTCTGGGTGATGAGCGGAGTAAAGAGGAGACGGTAGTAAGCGGAGTTCCACAAGGATCAATCCTTGGTCCCCTTATGTTTTTTATACATAAATGATCTTTCAAACTGCAGTTTTAAGGGAAAAATAACTATGTATGCTGATGACAAACTTACTCTAAACTGGCAATGACGTAACACACTGACAGACAGGCTAGTTACAAACAAAATGCTCATTAATGGAACAAATTAAAAATTCATAATGTGCAAACGAAATAAAACAGTTACACCCACTAGAATACTAAGAGTAAACAATGTTGAAATAACACAGGTTTACACATTGACCTTTTTGGGATTAGTAATAGACAGAAACCTCAAATGACATGAGCACATTGACAAAATATCTAGCAAAATAGCCCCTGTTATCGGTGTGTTGAAACGAATCAGACGTAAAATACCAGATTTATTTAGAAGACAGTATACTTATTGATACACAGTCACTTCGCCTATTTAAATGTTGTGTTCACAATGCAATGCAAACAAACTGAAGCAACTAGAGGTCCTGCAAAATAGAGCTGTTAACTTTTTATACTGCCT
This sequence comes from Medauroidea extradentata, assembly GCA_003012365.1. Classification (NCBI taxonomy): domain Eukaryota; kingdom Metazoa; phylum Arthropoda; class Insecta; order Phasmatodea; family Phasmatidae; genus Medauroidea; species Medauroidea extradentata. The sequence continues at coordinate 10,844 of PNEQ01061177.1, read as the reverse complement.
ACCATTTTCAACACACTCAAGGTACTAACTGTACATAAAGACACACATACCACCCTTAACTATGGCTTCAGAATTATGCTCGCGTATTTTAGTTAAAAAGATAAAATACAAGGTAGTTAAAAGCAAAATAAATATCACAACCAAAAAATTGCTCCATAAACGTTATACAAGAAGAAATAACAATTTTAACATTGTTTCTGTCAAATTCAAAAAGTTTGGGCTCAAAAATTTCACTTTCACAGCTTTTAAACTTTTTAACGAAATACCACAAGGCATCAAATCCATAAGCAATGTATTTTCCTTCAAAACTAGACTTAAAAATTATCTCTCGGAAAAGTTCTCTAAAGAAATCTATTCCAATGTATGTAAATATCTAATTTTATTCCCTTATATAAATTATCCTGAACCTAAAAAATTGTCTTTATTTGGATGCACCATGGAAACATGAATTATATATGTTCTATATTTTATGTATTAGGAAACCTTATGTTTTTACATATGTATATAATATTGTACAGACTGTACTCAATCTAACTCATAACAATACTACCACATGACGGTACAATGCAGCATGGAAATATGTACTAAGTATTGTTGAAAGCTATGTTTTTAATATTTTTTTAATAGTCTACCTCCTATATAACATGTATCAAGCTGAGAAACCTCCCTCACAGGAGATGCTTTGTGTTACCTTGTTTCATTTATGCATATATTATCATGTTGTACTGACTGTAATCTAAATTGACAATACCTGCCGACACCTATTCTCCTATTTCAATCTGCCCCTAAAGCAAATTAATGTTGTACAGTTTCCGTAGCGAGTTTTGGCGCTTTGAAATATTTAAATAAATAATTAAATTTTTCGCATACCGAAAAAGAAAAATGAAGATCTGTATGATGTGGCAATCAAAATGTCGTCGATTATGAAGGTGCAGTTGAAGAAAGAAGATATTGACATAGCCCACAGACTGCCGACGAAGAAAAAAAACATAAAATAACCCTATTGTTCTGAAACTAACAAATCGTTGAAAAAAACAAGGCATGCTGGAGGCCAAGAAGAAAAACAGAATCTCACATCAGAATTTGGTTTCAGTGAAAAAGAAATGGTGTTTATAAACAAGCACTTAACTCCACAGAACAAGACGTACTACAAGAGAGCTACGGATATGAGAAATACACATTTGCATGGATGAAAGAAGGTAAAGTGTCCTTAAGGGTGCGGTTCACCCCAATTTTCAGAGTCTTTTTTTTTTTATTTTTATGTTTGTATCAGATTTTTTTTTCTTATTTTAGACATCAATTGTGATAAAATTTTCCTCTTAGGAAAGTGTTGTATCTCATAGTTTTTGTGTAATGAGTCGTATACGTCAAAATTTGCACTTTACGGTTCTATGTACGCCACTGAAACCAACTGACACACCAAACCGAAAAAATTCACTGTGTATAACACTGTTGTAGGGCTGTGCTTTGACACATATAAAAACAAAAACAAAAAATTTTTTTTTTTGTATTTTAAAAATTTGTTGAAACTTTTAAATTTTTATTTCAAAATTCAATATTTTTATTAAATACAAAAATATTTAATTTTTTGTTTTTATGTATATCAAAGCACAGCCTACAACATTGTTATACACTGTGGATTTTTCGGTTTTGTATGTCAATTGGTTTAGGTGGCGTACATAAAATCATAAAGTGCAAAACAATTACGACTCATTGCACAAAAACTATGGGAAATTCACAAATTTCCTAAAAGGAACGTTTAATCACAATTTATGTCTAAAATAATAAAAAAAATATCTGGTACAAATATAAAAATAAAAAAAGACTTTGAAAACTGAGGTGAACTGCACCCTTAAGGAAGAATGAGCATGAAAAAGCAAAACACATTAAAAACAAGAGAGATGATGAAATGGATTGAAGACAGAGTCAACATAAACAAGTGGCACGGATATGCCACGACCAGTGTCTGAAAATATTGTGTAAACATTATGATAGATAATTATTATGACTGTTCAGATGCATTTCTAACGCATTACAAGAGAGTAATGTGAGAATATTCTATGTAAATGATAGAAGTATAAAAAACAAAATTGAAGATGTAGAAATTGCAACTTTAATTGTTTCTCAAATGTGGCTGAGGCAATTAGAGGGTAAGTGTTACAACATAAATGGTTATTACATGTATAGTGCATATAAATAAATAAGTGTTGGAGGTGGAGTGTGTGTGTGTATGTTGTGACACATGAAGTATGAATATTATAGTAAGTAGTAAAAGCATTAACGGTATATTTAACTTATTTTAAAAGTCACAGAAATGTATATTAACCACTAAAAATGTGTTTTATGCTATATTATGTGTTTTATGCTATATTATGTGTTTTACTGTAGTTTTAAAAGCCCCGACGTAATTTATTTAATATGGCGATTCTGTGGCGAGAACGAGTCACCAATTAATATTAAATAGTTTTATCCAGAGTTGTAAATACAGTAAATGTAATAATTTTTAATAGCTGATTGTTATTTTATTAATATTTGAGTAATAATTGTACTATATTTTGTTTACTTGCTATAGGTAACACATTTGAACTATTTTAATTAAGGATTGGAGATTGTGAATTTGTAGTCCTTAATTTTATGTTTGCTACAGGGACTTTTTGGTGGCTTCTTCAAACTAATGGTGAATGATTAATTTTATGCCCTAAGAAATCGTTTAAATTTGGGCCCATCCTAAGTATAGGATTTGAAATAGTGCAACCAAAAGCTAATAAATATTGTAGGCTCGCCGACCATGAAAGAAGAGGGTCGAGCGATAGGAAATATAATAGTAATTTAATAGTGAACATCAAACAAGAAGAGGACACTGTTATAAGTCATTTTTGGCAGCTAAGTGAAAATTAAAACATTTCTTCGTCACCCAAAATTTTGTATTTTACTGCAAATAATTTGGTGCAAAACTACTTTCAACTGCTTATAAGTGTTGTAAGGATGATTAAATTGAACTTTTTCCAAAACTTAAACAATTTATTTCTTGATTTGGACGTTTTTTTAAGTAAAACTATATACCTGTACCCAGAAGTCCTGGGAGAATTAGTCTTTATGTTTGAGCAGCCGAGTAACTATTTAAGACATTTAATTTGAACTGATATTTGAACCCCGAGGATAAATTTTAATCATTTGGAGTGCTACTATTTTATTAGTAGTTAATCATTTTAACTTCGGAACACTAATTTCAGAACTGTGTGATTTTGAATGCTATGTTTTAATTTTTAATTTCAGTTCAGTTTCCTCGTATGATATCAAACCTTTTTCTGATGGTAAAATACATAGTTTCTGAACACATAAATATTTTTCAATTGTCTTGTGTGTTCTGTTAATATGGATATTCAGGTTTCACTCTCTACACTCCTACTCTATACTGAACCTAATCGCCTTAATAAATATATATTTTCATAACAGTATTTCCAGTACACTATACACCCAGGTATACTGCTACTGTTATTAAGTTCTTGTCTTTTTCCTTCTTCTTTACAATGTTAAAGATATATAAAAAAAGGTTGATAATATACATAGTATTGTTAGGGTGTGTATTAATGATAAAAGCAATCCGTTTAAATTAGTAATTATATCAGTATACATTCATAATATTAATAATGCAGATTTGTTTCTCAGTGATACTGAAGTGATTATAGACGATGTAGATCATCAATGTGACAAATGTGTTGAATATCTGAATGAACACATATTTATGATCAGGTATAAACACCTTAATAATCACAATGTAAGAATCATTAAATAGCTGTGGATAAACTGTGAACTTAAAAACTTGACGTAAAATAAAACCATAATATTATGCCTCAAACATAAATGGGGAGCAGAATCAGTAGATAGGTTATGTCGGTCCGAGCACAACAGGGTTGAGGGTACGGATTCTCGGATTCGCGTCCGCCATCTTGGATTACTTCACTTTCAAAATTTTCCAAAAATTCTCAAAAATTAAAAAATTTCGCAAAATTAAAAAAAAATTCTAAAAAATAATTTTGGATTCATCCGCCATCTTCGAATGAATTCCCACACCCCACCTAATTTCCACAGTCATTTGTTTACATGTTCTGGAGGCCGCCGTATTTAATTTTTAAATTCCCGCCAATTTTCAACACTCATTTGTTTACATGTTTTGGAGGTCGCCATATTTAATGTTTAAAATTCCCCCGCCAAAATAATATATTATTATATTTAGTTCTAGGTATGACCACCAAGGGGTTTGAGCCACCATCTTTGTTTTCTTATTTACTCGATTCTACTCCGCCCATATACATATGTGCTTAAAGGGCAGCGTGTAATGTACCATAGGCAGGACTCTCGCCTCTATCACCAATATTTCTTAATGCATGCCTCCAGGCATCTAGATTGACAAGTCTTGACAAGTATTATATATCAATATAAGCTCACAAATTACTGAAAAAAATATAAATAGTATAAAAGCATAAAATAAATATTTTGTAAATAATGTAGGCCTACGTTGCCCCCAAAAAGAAATTAGTCTCTACCCTACCAATGAAAAGGAAATTAATACAATTATAAAAAACCTCAAAAATAAAAAATCACAAGATATTTATGGGATTTCAAATTATCTAGTGAAAAAATGTAGTGGATTTATCGTTACACCACTAACTACATTAATTAATCAAGCTCTTATAAAAGGCTACTTTTCAGATAGACTTAAGTATGGAAAAGTTTTACCAGTCTTCAAAAAGGGAGACAGATTGGATATAGAAAATTATAGACCAATTAGTCTATTACCAGTTTTTTCTAAGATTTATGAAAGAGTGTTATACTTTAGACTTGAAAAACATATTACAGACAGTAATCTTATTTGTAGTGAACAGAGTGGTTTTCAAAAAAATTAATCGACAATGACTTCAGTATTCCAGATTACAAAAACCATATTGAATGCGGTGGACAGAAGAGAACATACTTATGGAATCTTCTGTGATTTATCTAAGGCCTTCGACTTGGTCCATCACCAGATATTATTGGAAAAACTAAAATTTTACGGGATAACTGATAAAGCTTATAACATATTTGAGTCTTGTCTCTGTAGTCGCAAACAATGTGTGCAGATTAAAGGTGAATATGGGACTGTATCATCTGAATGGGAAAAAATTAAAAATAGTGTTCCTCAGGGAAGTATATTGGGACCAATACTTTTTCTATTATATATAAATGATCTGCCCAATGCCATAAAGTATGGAAAACTGACTTTATTTGCTGATAATACTAGTATTATACTTAGTGAAAGAAGTCCAGAGTTGCTAAAACTGAAAAGTAAAACTGTCCTTGATTCATTGATGAAATGGTAGGAAGTAAATAAATTGGTACTGAATGTAACCAAAACTGAATTCATACAGTTTTTCAACATTGATAAGAAGATACCGCAGATCCTAGATGATTACAATAACAATATAATTACTGAAACAAATAATGTTAAATTCTTAGGATTATGTATTGATAATAGATTAACCTGGCATATTCATATAACTACATTGGAAAGTAAACTATCATCTATTTGCTTTATGTTAAGAATGTTACAGAATGTGGTTGATTGCAATAATCTCAAAATTGCTTATTATGCTTACTTTCATGCTGTTATGAAATGTGGGATAGAGTTCTGCGGTAATCAATCAAATAGTAAAAAGATATTCTTAGTTCAGAAAAGAGCACTAAGAATTATAACAAAAGAAAGTAGATTTGCTTCTTGTAGAAAACTTTTCAAAATGTATAATATACCTACATTATACAACGAATATTTTATTCAAACTGTTAATCTTGTTAAACTTAATTTGCCATCATATAATACTAATAAGGATGTACACTCGCATCTTACTAGGAATGCTAATAAATTACGAAATATTCCTCACGCTACCTCTACGTATGATAAAGGTCTATACTACTCTGGACTCCAATTGTATAATAAGCTACCTAAACATCTAGTTGATTAAGCTGATATCAAAAAATTTTCTGTATCCATGCACAAACTAATTGATAACTGGTGCTTTTATAATTGTACTGAAATAAATGAATTTTTGACTCACTTATGAAAATAATATATTTAGTTTGGATCTACTTTATGCTTTATAGTCTTGATACTCTATATTTTAAATTGTGAAATCTAAATAATCAATTTTATTCAATACTGTGTTGGTATCAATTTTTGTATTCAAACATTATTTTTATTGTGTAACTTTTGAAGCACATATATCTCTTGTAAATTGTTTTGTTAATTTGTTTGTATGTAATAATTATTGCTTGTTACTCATTTATATGTATTTATTGACAAATTCCATATCCCAGAGTTTATTGACTCAATTATTGGGATCAACGGAATGAAATGAATAAATAAATAAACAAAACCATCGATCATATTCATTTAATTTTTTTAAGCATTAATAGTAATGTAATTGTCTTTTATGTAATCACCGATTAAGTGTACAAGGACTGTTGCATCTGATGCTCTTTAAGAAAAGTTATGACAGGCATATGAAATAATGTCTCTCAACACACACAATTTTAAGTTTAAAAAAATGATACATTTATTAAATACTAGAACACTATATACAATACTTACACTATATACATATTTACAATTATGGAGGTGGCTGGACAGGTCCTCACCGCTCTTCTGCAGATGCCTTAATTCTGGAAAGTTTTTGCACTGGAATAACCATCGCATATCTCATATACGGTACCTATTGTTGCCCTCACCTTTTACCCGGGCTTGGGACCGGCAACACTACTGTTCTAAAGTAGTGCAGGCAGGTTTACAACGCTGAAACTCACAAACCATTATATACAGAGCACAAACACAGAAAATGAAAAATTTAAATGCTGAAACTCACAACCCAAGGAACAACATACATCACAAGAACCCATTAAATGCAATATAAACAGGAGAAAATCTTGAAGTTAGAATAACCTACATGGCTAGAAGACACAAAAATTATGTTAAAAGAAGACAGCTATACAACAATACATGATATTTACAACAAGGAAGAATGTACACCAGTCCATAATATTTACAACTCAATGTAACCATAAGGAAGAGTATGAATGCCATCTTCACAGATGAACCGCTTGTCGTCCCTCCAACTAAGGGCTACCTTAGTGACCTTGCTATATACATCATGGTGGTGAGAGCGAATAGCATTCACATATAACCGTTTTTCTTGCTGTTGCTGATCCAGGACAGTCTTATAGTCAGAAAATGTGATTTTTTTCTTCACTGCAGATTTCTGGACCCCTTTAGCTCTCTTTACTTCTTTACCTGCATACTTGTAGCAGTAAAGTTCTGCTCGCAGGCCTATGTATTCCGTCATGACTCCACCACACTCATCTTTAAACTTTCCCAACACTTTTTGTTGGTGAGCGAGTAGCTAGGATAATTAGGGGAGTATGAACTGGTGTCGAATTCCGACATGAAGCTTGGGTCTGCAGTTAAGTCGTGGTAGAAATTTTGTGTCCTGATGGCATAGATGAATGAGTCTGTATCCATGTATGAGAGCTCAATGTTATCCCCATAACGGGCCTTCATCACATTGTAATGGAAGCGATACATTAAAGTCTTGGAGAGGTCCAACACTGCAAAACCTGTGTATGTCGGCTTGTCGAACAGAATATCTTCTTTCTCCATCATTACCAGGGACAAGAGCTCGGAGTAAATTACTCTATCCTTGAATGATGGTTTCGCGATGAGCTTTTACACACGTGTGTCTCGGCATACAAGTTCCATCCGGTGCCTTCTTCTCTTATTCTCCATCAACTTACCAAAGACCGAGTTATTGGCAAGCTTGAAGAAATCCTTCTCGAATTCATTTTTGGCAGCTTGGCGCTTTGCGGTGTTCAGCTCAATATAAGGTTTGAGCCAGGGACTCTGCTTGAATCGAAGAACCCTATGTACTTTCACCACCTTCAATCCGTGCTGGACTGCCTGCTTGAGATTTCGGTAGTGTACTATATAGTTCTTCTTTTCTTTCAGAGTAGTTATTAATTTCTACTGTTTGCTTCCAGGAGGCACTGATTCATAGGAAGAAAGGGCAAGTCCTTATGTGCTCTGTGGAGCTCAGCCGGGTACTCGACATCACATTAAATGATGTATCCTAATGGTCCCTCTTCTGGCACCTGCATAAAATCAATGTAAGTGTCCACCCATTCAAAGTCCCGCAGAGGTAGTGGCAAGCACATCGCCCAGCCATACAAATTGTTGGCATCCAAATATTGTAGTATTGAGATGGCTTAGAGGCATCATACGAGTCTGGAGCATTGGTATTGTTTGCTACAATATGGCGGTTAATGCATTGTGCTACACCTCCCCGGATCCCAGTTCTCTATAAACATATAAATATCGTACTCGACTAGCAGCTCTAGTTCAACGCCTGTCGTGCGCAGCATTGCATCGAAAGAGAAACCAGGAAGACTAATGTAGTGAGTACAGTCAAGTCCATATGTACTAATACATAGCCGCCTAAAATCTTCAAAGACATCGCACAGGAGAAGAACATCTGTCATGAGGTACACATCACTGTAGTTGCCTAATGTCTTGCAACCGAATTTGGACCAAACATTCTGTGCATGAATAAAATCAGTATCTGAAATGCAAGAATCGGTGAGTCGGTTGTAGAAGTCTTCCTTGGGTAGCTGAGTTTCTTCAAGTTTTCCCCACGATGTAACATAGTCGTAAGGGAAAACACCTTTTCTCCTTACCAGCTCCATCTCCTCAGATCTGTAGAACTTGGCGGTGTTGGTGAACTGGCTAACAGGTAGGTTCTCGGCTAGCTGTGCAAGACTGGACGACATGAAACGAAAAGTATCTATGAACTGGATAGCGAATCGGTCCCCAAGCTACTTCGAAAAAGTAATGAGCTTCTCTTCTGAATGCGGAATTATGAAAATATCTTTATCATCATAAGCTAGCTCCTTGACGATAAAGTGCTCATCATAACTCAAATTATGGAAGAATACCGGAAGCTTCTTCAGACGGCGATGGAGCATGTTACATTCATTGCACGCAGGGCCCAGATACTTGCCTGAAAAATGGCAATGGTCATACACCTTATGATTATTTTTTGTGAAGGTGGAAGAGCAGTAACAACACTCCTCGGCAGACAGATGATAGAGCAACTCAAGATTGCTCAAGGCTTTAATGGGCTCACTCAATTCATATATCGCCTTTACTTTTCTTGCAATTTCAACCACATTTTGAATGAACTTTTTCGAGACATCAGATTCATCTTCTGTTCCCCTGTAGAGTATGGACTCTGTCGGTAGACATGTAGTTTTTTGCAGTAGGAATCTTGTCATTATCCACAAGTACATACAATGCATAGCTATATGGAACATGCTTCTGGTAGGCATAGGTATGTGATGTAGCAGGGTTTGGCTGAGTAGTGTGAACAGGAAGTAGCTTCGCCTCGAAGTCTGCATACATGAAAATAGGAAGTTTGTCTGCATTTTTGTAATTCTTAAATTTCAGTGTAGGCCTCTGTCCATTTTTCTCATACTGAGGCATTGTAACACGAACAGGAGCATGAGGTTTGCAATATTTCTTGTGCTCTTCAAGACACTGTTTGCCTGAAAGACCAGTCACACGAGGTATGTCATGTTAGTAGGCAAGACACCTCTTTCACACATGAATTACACCTTCATGAGCAGTGACCTGAAGTCGGATGAGGCGAAAAAATGTTTTTGATGTAGGTGAAGTGGCTGTTGGATTCAGCTGCGAGGAGCAGAAGATCAAAATGTTCTTGTTTCTCTTCATTCACGATCCGTACAGGAATAACTTTCATGTCATCATTTAAAGTAAAAATATTGACACTTACTTCTGGATTATTTATCTCGAAGGTCTTGATCTGGCGCAATGGTGTAGGAAACTCGATCCCTGTAAAATTGAACTTAGATTCCAAGTCAAGGTACCGCTGGTCCACTCGTTGAGGATTTTTTCCTTCCACAAAGCGAGCAATGAGTGACCACTTGAAGGATTGGAGATCTTCATTCTTGGGGTTGATGATGGCTTCCCGAGCCTTGATGTCTAATGGCAGGTCAATATAGCTGTAGGCACACAGAGGGTCGATCTTATTGATGCGGAGCTGAAGATGCTTAACTGCAGTTAGAGTCCAACCATTACTTTTCCCCATGTAGTCTTCCTCTTCCTGGCATATCTTCTCCAAGCTGGCTGCAACAGCTTCCTCGACATCATCAGCATTGTAAAGAGGAATATTTTTTGTCTTAAAAGGCCCTCTGATCTTCCTCATCCTCATGTGGCTCTGGCTTGCCATATAAATGTTCAAGCCACATATTAAATTTTATGGGACCATGTGTATTGATCTCCTCAATTAGCTGTCCAATTATCTGTCCTCGCATCCCTTTCAAGTAACTGCAGATATCTTGGGCATGGGTAGATGTTTCTCGGCCACAAAGGTTCGCAAGTTTCCTCTAAAAGCTGTCTCAGCTTCGACAAACCCGTGCACTGTTGCTGAACCAGCTCCAGCAACAATCCATGGACAAGTTGGGGGGCTTGGTTGTGGTACACTAGATGGTCCTGCTTGATCCAGGCGACGACGTTTGGCAGCTACTGGCTGGATACAATTCCCCGCTGTAACATAGCATTTTCGCTAAGTCACTGCATTGGTAAAATTAATGTTAATATTGTTTTCTTTTAATTCTTAATACGTGTAAATTTGTTTGCTTTGATCTGAAAACCCGTATTCTAGGTGAAATATTAGCATATAGTGTATGTTTTGTCTTTGGTGACGTAAATGTGAAATTTTATTTATATTTTATATTTGTGACTG
>PNEQ01061176.1:0-12595 GCA_003012365.1 Medauroidea extradentata | reverse complement strand
GCAGGCTGAAACTGAGCCCATATCTCTTCTGCCTTATCGCCCATGACGTACAAAAGTATGTTGATTTTTTCGCTTTCCGATTTCTTTTCATGGCCTGCCACGGAAATATACCTGCCGAATCTTCTTTTCCATGCCTCCCATGATGTAGGCATGGCGAAATCCATCGCTGGCGGAGGATGGAGATTAGCTACGCCTTTCCGTTCTGAAGTTGGCTGACTCGTTAAAGACATGATGAAAATTGAAAATCGTATTTCTTCTTTACCACATTTTAATTTTACAACACCCGCACCGCTGCCACCACGTACTATTAGTGGAAAGGTAAATTAATAGTGAGACCATGTTTTTCCGAGACTTGTGAGACTGGTGCCATCTTTAAAGACCTCTACTCTTTTTGCTCCTGATATATGTCCATGATGCACTTTACGGTACTGTCAGTCAACTTCCAGTTATTCCCACTTGTCACCAAGATGCTTATTAAATATCACAAGCTGCTGTTACTTTGACACAGTACAGCTTCTCTCATCACAGTTGACGTTAAGCACACCATAACTGCACTAGAAGCAAGGGGTGTGGTCTATTTCCCAGTGGCAATTTTCCATCCCACTCCAACTTAAATGAGCCAATCAGGTAATTTCTAACAAAGCTTTCACTCCCTCTGTGTGTGCATATTTAAGGGTGCCGTCTACCTGAATTTTTTTTTGTTACAATCAAAGAAGCACTAAGAGCTACTTTATATGTGCGCACCATTGTCCTATTGCCTTCATGTGCAAGGCACTAAACTGACTTGTAGTGTTTCCGCTGTCATATCTCTGGAACTATGGGATTGTAATGAGCTGTATTGCTGAAAAGTCTGTATCAAAGTACTCTGTAGAGAGGGAATGTAGCAGACGTGTTGGCATGCCTGTAGGGGCCTGCTCAGCAGCGTGCAGCACTGCGCAGAGTGGGTCAGCTCGACGGAGAAACAGGAGCCGATACAGAAGTGCTTCCGCTCACTTGAGTACATCTTCAAGTTCATCATACAATCACGGCTGCTGTTTGCGCGAGCGACGGGCGGCCAATATGAAGACAGCTTCAAGAAGGACTTGTACAGTGTGTTCACTGCTCTTAACAAGATGCTGGCCACGTCTTACGACGTCATACTTCCAACTCAGGTGCCCTCTTTATATAAGCTTGCACAGAAATGTTTCCTACAAGCTTGCTATTGAGCTTAGCGACATTTGTGATCAGAGTTAGTTTTAAGGTTACTTTGTGCCTCTCAAAATGTTTTATTTTTAGGCTGTTTGAATAAGAAATACAAAGGAAATTTACTTGTGTATTCTAAATCCTATTGTTAAACTATCCATTTAATATTGAACATTTTTTACTACCTTACACTGTTACAAAGTAACTCCACTTTACTGTAGGGGTCATTAAAGTTTTACCTGTCTGTAATTTAAATCTACTTTTCTCCTGTGCCTGAACTAAAATTTTTTGAGACATTAAAATTACTTTTTATCCTGATATTTTAGAAAGTCGTTACACAATTTATTTAAAATGTCTGGTTGACATAATTGCCTGTACATTCAACATTAGATGCAGCACATGCTTAAAAATCGTGGCGCAAGTTAATTATTGTTCACTACCTATAAACTGGACAGTATTCTTACAATATTTGCATGGCCTGTGTAGACAGACAGGTATCAAACCCAAAACCTGTTTATAATTTTCTTAAGAAGTGTTTTACTTAGCAGAATCTTATCTCCAGTTCTGCAATATTGTTTACAATATACTCTTGAATTTAATTATGCAGTTAAATATGTGAAAGTAAAATGATTAGAGTGTAAATGGTATGGAAAGGTAAGATTTTGAGGAAACTACTGGAATATTAAATCATTGATAAAATCTTAACTATACATTGCAATTTGATGTGATTATTTTTTACTGAGTAAATGTTTTACTACCGGATGTCTTTTTATGGAGCTCTCACTAGGCGGTAGAATGCTTTGCTTTCAAGTAAAAATATTTAAATTAGTTTTTAAAAAAATGATGGCTTGAAACCACAAAATCTACAAAATGGAAAACTTTAATCTTTATATATTTTTTATGAGGTATTATCTAGCTCTCTATAATAACCAAACTTCAAAAATACTTGCATTTTGAGTTGAAAATAATTTTTAATTAATTTCATTTTAATTATTTTTAAATCAAAAGGTTAGTATTTTTAGATTTGCTTACTAAATAAACCTGGATATTATCACATTAAAAATGATAAAGATTAAAGTTTTAGATTTTTATGGATTTTGTGGTTTAAGGCCTTTATTTTTCTAAAAACAGTTTTTAATTATTCACTTGAAAACAAAATCATACTACTGACTAATGGTGTATAAACTGATGTCCACTAATAACATTTCTAATCAACATAAAAGTCCCATCAAGAAACGTTGAGTACTTCAGATTTTATTGACAACTGAGTATTCCAGTCATTCTCTCGATATCTTACCTTTCCGTACCCCTTAATACACTAAGTTTGGAAATATCTTTTATAGTTACAAAAATGTTAACATTTTACTATAAAGGTACTTTTTCTTCAGGCATTTACTGTACTCTTACACATCACCATATTTTATGGTATACAAAATTTAACATGCTGTAAGTTGCCGGTTCTGGTCAGAAAAAAATTAACTGAGAATTTTTTTGTGGTTCCTATGTATGTTCATAAGTGTTTGTAACTGGAGTCATGATGAGGATGGTGTATGGTATATGTGATGATAGTGCGCGCTACTGCACAGCATCAGTGCGGTGTACGAGCAGCTGATTCACGTGTTGCCAGTCCTGGAGGTGACCAAGCTGGCTACCTCCATGCTAGAGAGCCTGCCTCGTGACCTGTCCCCGCAGCTCACCCAGGCCAAGCTCACCGCCATACGTAACCTCGTCACCAGCCGGCTCTTCCACGAGGATGGCAAGTATCGTGCTAGCCTTTCTGGCTAACCGTGCTACGACTGCATCTGCACAATTTATGAGTGCATAATTGATCACAAGCTCAAGAGAGGTTGAAGTTACTTGATTTTTAGGAACACATATAATTACTCTACTAGCTGTCCGGCCCCAGCTTTGCTAGCGAGTAATACTTATACCATGCTACATTATGTCTGCAATATTCTTTAAATTAAAAACAATGAATCACTTATGTATACAGGCTCGTGAACAAAGAGTGATACACATTACATGTCAATAGAATAAGAGAATGTTAACTTCCATATAAACTATTTCCAGTGGTCGTACTTGCTTTTTAGATCATCTGTCTTGAAACTTTATGTATAGGGATTGCTCTGTGGTAGATTACGTTACCCTTGCAATAAACTCGTTAATCCATGACATCTGACATGTAAAGCTCTGCGCGAGAGGTTTTAGGGTAAAAAAATTATTTTCAATTCGAAAGGTGAGTATTTCTGAAATTCGGTTATCATAGATTCCTGGATATTATCACATTAAAAACTTCAATTTTTATGGATTTTGTCGTTTCAAGCCCTTATTTTTCTAAAAACTATTTTTAATTTTTTTACTCGAAATCAAAGCAGGCTACAGTATAGTGCTGTATAAACAGACGTCCGCAAATAAAATGTCTATTCAGCAAAAAAAGTCTTATCGAATTATGATGAGTAGTTCAGATTTGATCAACAAATTGACTATTCCAGTCATTTGCTCGACATCTTGCCTTTCCATACCCCTTAAATTGACATACACAAATGTAATGATCTTTAAAGGCTGTTATTTAAATAATATCTCTGATGTATGTTGAGCAGTTATCACACGATCTTCTATCTACATAACTCTCTGTACATGAGTCAGTGGCCTGGCAATGCCAGCGACGTTTTGATCACTGATGATTATGATACACGGTGACTAGAAAACGGGGGTGGCCTGAGAAAAACCGGTCGAACCCTCAGTGGTCGAATTAATCTTTCATTCACTTCACGGAAAAATTGAGAACTCATGACTGTTAGTACAAAACTCAGTATTACAAGCTGCAAAAATTTAGATCCGTTCAGGCTTTATTAAAGAGGTTTCAGTGTATTGGCTAGCAGTGTAATGAGAGATGTATGATGATACTGATAGGAAGTGCTGTACTAGAAGAGGATGAAGGCATGTAAAGGTAAGGCCAGTAGATAGAGTTGCAAGTGAAACACATCTATGAGAAGCATCTCTAAAAGATACACCACTGTGGATATCCTTGTCGCTGTAGTGAGGTGTTGTGTCATGCTCTGTAGAATCTCGCAACCTGCTGTTGTCTGCCTGCTGCAAGCACTTGCGCGTACATCTGGCCCACCGGGACGAGCTGCGCCTCTGTACGGAGATACTCAGCGAGGTGCTAGGCTTCCTCTTCAAACAGCGTCAGGCCCAGGAACAAGGCAAGGTAACCTCAACTTTCTGCTCTCCACAACTTTTGTGATCTTGCATCATGGTCCCTTCATATCAAGTATGCAGCCGTTGAGTTTGAATGGCAGATAAATGTCAACAAAACTACTTTTCAATGGCTTTATTGGAAACACATGTATTTTAAACAGCAATTATTGTATTGCAATTTCTTAATCAGTACTGTAACCGAAAAGAATTAAGTTTTTCCCCTCATATTTTTTTTTGTGGAATATAAACACTTTATATGTCAGTGCCGTGTCAGTGCAACCACTCTCCAACTGCCAAGGTTGCATTCTACTTGGGATATCATTGGAATCTTTAATGGAGTTGTTCGCAGTTGCCATCTCCATTCTGTGCCATTGATCAATGAATGGTCCATTCAGCTTTTTCTTACCCCAAAAACAAGAGGGTACCCGGTCCTCTACTTGTTCACCCACTATCTGAAGAGACCATTGGCGCTTGGTAGTAGGTCACTCTGTTTATGGACACTATTTGTCGTACTAGGACACATAAATGAAGTTCTAAACATAAAAATTAACACTGTGGCAGTATTCTTTAAGATATTCTGGTGAGAATACTTTTCTAAAGGAGTTATATTTGAAAATGAACCATTTACAAGCACAATAATATCTTTAACATGTTATTTTCCATTTTTAAATGTGGCAGCTAGCTAGGAATGCAGAGCGTTTTAAGTATGTATAGGGCAGTGAAACTTAAGGCTGTTGTACCCATTATCAAGGTGTACTAATGTTATAGTCTGTCTCACGAAAGAAATCCATTTTTTGACAGTTTTGAAGGCTATCATATGTACCAATTTCTGCAGGAAATTACTTTTAATTTTGATAAATTGTACAGTTTGAGACCCAGCCAAGTGTTTTTGTGCAAAAGTCTCTTGTGGCAGAGGAAAACAACTCTTATTTCATGGAAACAACTCTAAAACGTACCCCAACACTACTGTTAAAAAGTGGAATTCTTTTATGAGACAGACTATAGTAAAAACTGTCAGAGTGTTGCTTCAACTTGCCAGAAACTGTGTGCGCCTAGCTCATTTACAAAACTGCTAGCAGGCCTCGCAGACATGTGGTGTAGTGAAAGTTTTACGTGTGCATAGCAGTATAAAATTTTCCTTTGTAACCAATATTCTTGGTACAGTACAATTTATTGAAGCGTGGCATCGGCTCAGAGCCGTCCTGGTCCCTCTCAAGGGCACGATATCTGCCAAGAGCTGTTTGGGCATGATGGTGGCTCATGAGTGAAGGAGTTTTAAGAGCCACACTGGCATGCGTGCTTAGCGCTTCCTTGCTCCTTATTGCACATTAACTAGTGCACAGTGTTTCCATTGTACTGCTGGAATTATGGGAAAGTTTGTACCAAATTACATGCATTGTAGAACGTTCTATTAGTTTTGTATCAATTAGACTGGTAAGTTTTCTGATACAGCTGTGTGAAGAAGTCATATTGGTGATCTCGGAAATAGTATTTCCAATGTGTTTGGTGTGCGAAATTTGATTTTGTAGATAGATACATTGTGAACATGTACAATGGTTTTATAAATAAGCATGGATTTTTAATCTACTGCATCACAGTTGAGCGACCATGTCGGCTGGCCTCCCTTGACGAGCTAACTTTGAGAGCCGTGAGTGTATACCATGTGCAGTAGTTGTTGTTGTGACAGGTTATAGATGAACTGCTGTCAACTGTTGCAGGTGAACAACTGCTTACATCATGACGTGGAGATACTCTGCCTCACAACCTTGGACATGTTGATACAGACTGTCCTCATCATCATAGACAGGTCGGCCATCGTTCTGGTGAGTGGATGCTCTTCCTCATTTTACTCTTTCATATGCCTCAGAAACTGCTACACCCAGAGAAAAATACATTATTTTAGTTTTTACAGGTTTTTGTATTATAATGTAAAAATTGTTGCGACTATCAATCGTCAAGTCTAACTCACCTACAGAAATATGATTAATCACAACTAAAAAATATTCCAGGAAATGCCTAGCAAAAGTTTTTTTTTCGCCAGTAAAAATATTTTAAATTTTTTAAAAATGTAAATTTTTTGTTGAGTAAAACATATTAAACATTTCCTTAAACCCAATTTCTTTTCTTCTCTACATTGATTCAGAGATGTTGCTATTAAACTCAGAAGCGTTACGGGTATGTATGTTTGCTACTGCAGCATTATAGTGGTATGATGAAGTGAGTGTTGCTGCATCGTGTTGGCAGGGCTGCCTGGTGGCGTGCCTGGTCGGCTTGCTGCAACTACTCGACGAGTTCCACTACAAGCGGCTGTGGGAGGAGCTGGGCGACCGCAAGCCGCGCAAGGACTTCCTGCTGCGTGTGTTTCTAGTGTTCCGTGACCTCGTCAAGCAGGAGGTCTTCCCGCCCGACTGGCTTGTCATGCGCATGGTTACCAACAACGTTATGCTGATGGCACTGCAGGAGCTCGCCCAGCCACTCGTGTTCGACTTCCTCGATTCTCGACACTTCGACAATCAGGTACGGGCAGCTCTACATTCACATCCTGTCAGTTCCTGCTGTTAATTTTGTAAAAAGTTCCTAGCGATGTGACAACATATTTTCCTACTAAAGAATGTTTTCTTGCAAGGAAACAGTTAACACTGAGTGCAACTTACAGTACAATCTGAATCAGAATGTTTGCATCTCTGCATCAGCACTATTATGGTCAAGAGACATTGGTCGTGTAACAGTCGCACCACACATGCCACAATTGTTATATGGGTTTGATTCTCGTTGGGGTAGTCCAGATTTTCACGTGTAGGAAGTGTGGCGATTGTTGCTGTGAACTGGTGAACTTCCCAGTGATCTCCTGCTTCCCCTGAACCTTGCATTCCATTGCTATTTTGCCCGTATTTTCGTCTGACCTAATGTATTCTTTGGGATAGCTGGGTAACTGCGGTATTTGTGTATAATGGCAGGTCTCTCCTATCATTCATTGTGATCGTGCCTGACGGTGGACACTACAAAATAATAATATTCTATGAAATCAATTGTCCTATTAATATGTGATGAAACAATAAATTATTTAATGCTGTACCACCCATGGTAAAGTATTAAAATTATAAAATTTTTCTTTTAGTGGTATTGTGAATATGTTAATGTTGTAGATGCAATCTATAATGGGTGGTTGTGTTGTAATGTTTGTGGTCAGTTGTGGAGCAACTACTTCAACCTGGCAGTGGCGTTCCTGACCCAGCCCTCCCTCCAGCTGGAGAAGTTCAGCGAGGTGAAACGTGAGAAGATCATTGAGAAGTATGGCGACATGCGTGTGCTCATGGGCTTCCAGATACTCTCCATGTGGTCCAACCTAGGTGAACTAGTTGCTTCCTTTGAGTCTAGTGTATACCTAGGTGACTACAGTCTGTCCCATCTAAGAATTGTAGTTCTGACACTTACAGACGTTATGTACACTTTGCGCACTAGCTCTCGAGTACTTCTCTGGTATGCTAGCTGGTATACAGACATTAACCTCTTGACAGTATTGGAAACATGTTGAGCACATACTATCTACAGTAATGTCGTAAGCTCTGGTGTGTTTGCTTCTACTGTATGTTGATGCAGTAGCTTCCATATTGTTTAAGGTGAAAATTGTGTACCCACCAGAGACTCAAGTGAAAGTAATGATCAAGCACATTCCATATGTTCATTTAAATTCTGTATGTGGAGTTGTTGGAGGTAATTTTAGCAGTGCAGATCATGCTACATACAAAAACTAATCAAATAAAGAAGTCTTAATAGTTTTTTAATGTATCTTTTCAGAAATGTTTGTTTTAGTATCATAAACCAACAGAAGCATGACCAGAATTTTTTCTGGGAGGAGGGGGGGATATTTTTGTTGCAATGTACTAACCTTACATACACACATACAGACACAGACTAAACATTGGTTTTGTTTTTTGGTGTTATTGCAATTATATTTCAAAATCTCAGTACTCTAGTGAAAAATGTATAGTTTTCTAAGAATATCGGGGTGGTCTGGGAATATTTTGACATCCCCTCTCCACAACTCCATAAACCACGTTACTTTGCACCACTCACAGATTAAGTAACAACAAACTTTATTTGAAAGTATCAAATCAATATGGTTAATCAGTTTTTTATACAATGTCACCAGAACAAGCATTTTGATTTGTATAAATCCACCCCATTAGTCTCATGGTGGCCCTGGTTAAGAGAAAGATGCCTTTATCAGGAAAGCGTTAATTTGATAAACCTCTAATAACAGTTTCAAATTTTTATTTCACTCTGAGATTATATGCTGTCTTTTTATGCAAGCTGCTAGCATTACTAATGACCACATACACACGTTTACTATATGTCGAAGTGTACAAGTCTACATTGACCTTCTTGTGCAAGATGCGTGTGTACGCTAAGCTTCAATCTTATTCTCTTCTAGTGAAGACGTTGAGTACTGACCGGGCAGACAATGTTTCAGGTGAGCATAAGATCAACTTCATCCCGTCGATGGTGGGGCCGTTCCTGGAGGTGACACTGGTGCCGGAGTCGGAGCTGCGCAAGGCTACGCTGCACATCTTCTTTGATATGATGGAGTGTGAGCAGAAGGCGCGTGGTAACTTCAAGCAGGTTGGTGCAGCATGTGTTTGTTGTGGTAGCTCGAGTGTGTCACAGTACAGTTGTATGTGCTTTGTGCCGGTAGTCGCAGCTGGTGTTACAGAAGTTATCACCCAGCCCGTTAACTGTGATGTAGCGTTTCACACATATTCTGCTTTATGCAAAGATAGCATTCTTTAAACTATACAATTTACTGTGTTTTCAAATATAATGAAGGCTTATTGGAAACATTTTTTGAAGGCTTCTTAAAATGGCAAAGTACTGATTTTTCAGAATGCTGTATCTATAAAAATAAGTACCTGATTCATACAATAATAGGAGAGAAGAGTTTGTTTGACTTAATGCCATACTTTCCACAATTTATAAAAATATAGTGTCACTGCTCTAAGGTCCATAAAAAAAATATGACAACGAAAACACTTGCGTAGTAATTTAGTGCTGCCCATGCATTAATGTGGTATTATTCTTGTTAAGTATGCATTTTTATGAGTCATAAATATTGTTTACAAAAATAAAACCTTCAAAATCAAAAATTTTAAAAATTTGATCAATCAAAAAATAAAACCATAAAATCTTGTCCCTAAATTTTTTTTCTATATCAAGATTTTGTTAGATCTGAGTTCGTAAATTTGAGGTTTTACATAGTAATTTTATTTTCTAAGCTTGAACTTTGGTTTAAGTTATGCTGTTTCATCTAATGTTTAACTTGTTTCAGGTTGAGTCGGAGCTGATAGACAAATTAGATATTCTCATCAGTGAGAACAAAGGAGACGATGAGTACAGGCAGCTCTTCAATACCATGTTAGTATATCAGTGATTGCGTGTTGTTTGTTTACAGTCGGGAATCAGTGTATAAGTTATGGTGATTACTCGTTGCAATATATTTAATTTGAGGGGCCGCAACATCTGAGAGGTGAGAACACTCTCCTCCTACTAAGGTAATCTGGGTTCGATCCCAGACTGGGTTTATCCCGGATTTTTGGCACGTAGGAAACCTGGCTGATGCTGGTGTTGGCCAGCAGGTTTTCTCAGGGCACTCCCACTTCCCCTGTCCTTGCATTCTGTCACTGCCACATCTGTAGAATCTCATTTCATATCATCTCTCATTCATTTCTAGTCCTCCAGGTTAAGGATTGTAGATGGACTACCACACCATCCCGTAGTCAGAATCATCGCTGCAACTGTGCAAGGAGAATCCGTGTAGCGGTGCTTAGTCCCCTGGGTGTCATCGCGATATTTGTTATGTATTATCATAGATTTAATTTTAAAAATTGTTTAATAGTTTGAAATTTTACTGCATATAATCCAATAATATTGAGATTTACGGGAGGTTATCTGTAGTGAGCTAACAGAACTATGTGCTCACAGGAAAACTGTAGTTGAGGGCTCAAGCCAAACTGTGAGAATTTCTACTTTTGAAACATGCTTTCACAGCTGGTGTCTTCATATGTTAGTGTCACATCATTGAGCCGCGGTATAATTTTTTTTCTCTCAACATTCAGCAGTCATTTCAGTAAGTTGTACAGACCAATTGTAACATAGATAGCAGGTTTTGAAGCCATTTTCCTTTAAGACTTTTAAGACTCCCTAAATTCGGCAGCTGCAGTCAAAGCTGAAATGCAGAGAGAAGAGAAAACTTAGCCCCAGACAGAAGTCTAGCGTAATTTGTGTCTAGCCGCTGAGACTGTGCCGCCTATTCGGCAATCATCGGAAATGTTGCTTGGCACCTCCTTTCCCCGTTTCCTGTGACAGTTTAGATTAGTTAATGTTAGTTTAAAATGTAAAAAATGTTGTTTTCTGAAATGAAGGACAGCTTTCATTAGGTTGGGGAACTGCAATAACAGTTAATGCGTGGTGCTGCAACTCCTCGCGTATGCAGCGTGCTAAGTGTTGGCACACGCACAGACTCTCCAATGTGCGGCACAATCTCAGCGGTTAGACGCAAGACCTAGCAGGTTACAGAAGCTTCAGTAATGTTGACTGTAAAGCCATTGAGTCAAAGTACAGTAGGATGACATAGATTAAAATAGATTTTATTAAGATTGAGGATAAATCTTCTGAAGTGAATGATGTATTAGGAGTCATACTTTAACTGTCACAAGTTGTTTGATTTCTTGATATTATGATAACCGTAATAACTGTAACAAAACTGTAATACAGTATTATGTATTTTTACATAAAGTGTAGCTACACATATGTTTTTGCATCTTCATTAACACAGTTAACTTAGAAGCTGTGAGTTTAATAATGTTTCTTTTTCCTTGTTTGGCTGCACTGACATACCAGGGAACACTTGAGTGCAGTGTGAGTACATACGTATATTTTTATAACTGTTGTGGGTGGTAAACATTAGAAGATGAGATGGCTCTAGATTATCGTTGTCCTAGCTGTCCCCACTCTGCCCTCGGCATCCCTTATCTGTGTAATGCCCTTCACTAGTGCATGTAGTCTGTACAGCGAATAGAAAGTCTCACACTTACGGGTTTACAACTGTTGCTTTGTGATTTTAAATGTATTATGTTGGGTGTAATTATATGTACATGTGAGATCCTCAAAGTTTGCATGGTAGGATCGAGAGGCAAGTAGTAAGGTTGTGTAAGATACGAGAGTTGTTGTGTCTCCCACAGGTGAAATATTTTTAGTGGCATGTGTATTATAAATAATAACAGTAAAGGCCTATACTGTACATAATTGCATACTTTAACGTTTGACTTTACGTTTTTGTTACTGTAAATATATTTCATCGATACACAATACAAACATAAAGTGAAAATACCACTAATTGAAAAACAATTGAGAATCTTTTTTTTTTAATAGAAATATTGTGTTATAAATCATTATATACTTGCCATAACAGCATATTGTGGAAATATTCAAAAAATGAGTTCAATTATTAAAATACTTTCCATACATTGTGGTATTTTATACAAACACAGCAATTCCACCTATAGACAACATTTACAGTTCATTTATGAATACTTTTCTAACGCTATTTGCAAGATGTTACGAGTGCATATAAGTCACACCCGTTACATTTTCCATGAAATCCCAGTACTGCAAAATAAAATGATACTTGAAATAAACATTTTTCATTATAACATATATAATCAGCTGGTTCTTTGCAAACTTTAATTGTGACTTTTAATTTAGGTTTTCAGGTTATTGAAAACGTAAAGCCAAGAGTGCTTGAGTTCAGTTTGGCAGACGCCGTTGTGTACGGCTCCATAAGAAGCGATGTTCTGAAAGCTATCGTAAAGTCAAGTGCTATAGTTTTCAATTGTGTAACTGTCTTAATTTGTGTAGCTAAAGTTTTTTAGTGGCCTGCATGCAGTGTAAATAATATAGTATATTTTTTAACTTCTTTTATAAAAGTTGGTCATTACTGTTGAAAATTATTGGAATTTTATTTATTTATTTATTTATTTATTTACAACAAATTTACAGAGGGCAAAAACAGCCCGAAGGCCTTGAAATTTACCCCCATAAACAAACAACAGTCAGGGGAACACAAATACATAAAAAACAACATAAAAACCACATAAAACAACATACAACACATAAAAATAAACATAAAAAATAAAAAATAAAAATTAACAAAAGA
>PNEQ01061164.1:0-27905 GCA_003012365.1 Medauroidea extradentata | reverse complement strand
CATACAAGCCATTATGGTACGATTTCCGTTACACCAGTAGGTTGCTAAACTGGCTGCCAAGCTTACTGCCACGGAATATGCTTTTTAGTCGGTTTTATTATTTCTCTCATTCTCTATGTTTAATGGGGTTTTCGGTATTCCGTTACAATATTTCGAGTTTTAAGCCTCCCCCACCCCCCTTTTATTTCCTTTTTTAAACGCTAAAATCCTTGTAGTCGCAAATATGATTAGTAGCTTGCCTTTCAAATTAGGTCACGCATCGCCACTGGTATGCCGCAGCACCGGAATGAAGGGGCAGGGTAACTGGAAGATCCCCGAGAAACTCTGTCGACCAGCAGAACCAAATTTACTGCCAAATTGACCAGGTCGCGCCTATCTTTTGTGATGTCTGGTAGGTTATAATTTCCAATGTGGTTTATAAGAAATGCATCATAGAATGCAGTGTATCTGTTGTATGCAATAAACATTTCTAGCTTCTGGATTCCAATATGTTTTGTGCAACTTAGTTTTTATTCATAAAATTAGATTGCGTTTTTCAAGAGCTAAAACAATAAAAAAGATTCGTCGAAGCAGAATCTTAAAAATGTACTTAATTATCGACGTCCTAAAGTTTTGTGGTGTAAAGTGTGTGGAGTAATAAGAAGTCGGAAAGTTAAGTTTAATCCAGAGAGCAAGCTCTCACTGTCCTCCCATGGCATGATTGTTACTATGCAAGGTTTGTCGGTTTTGCACTTGATGATTATATGCCCATTAATCTCAGAAATATGTAAAATTTCGTCGAAGATTACCATGACAACATCGGCGATCTACCGCCCGAACTTGCGACGCTTTGCAATACTTCTAAATAACCGGTCCGAATACCGTAACTCGTGTAGGCGTCCCGTCCCGACGCATAAGTTGAAAACACCCGCCGCTGTACCCCGGCCCGTCGATTTCTTGATTCAACACCGTCTCTCTGAAGGTGTCCGGCGAAGGTATTATATAAAATTTAATTACTGTTTACTTGAAATCCTGCAACATAATCTGACAGAGATGGTTGTGAATGTCACCCTCTGAATCTTGTCTTCGGCTGTGATGTGGTAGAAGTTGGTGTTGTAACGGGAGTTGGTGATTGGTGCTATCCACACTGCGCTGCAGGATGTTCACATTTTGCCCGGTATGTTGACTATGGTAAATTGGATGGGTCTGTTGTCCTTTTAAATGGTGCATGTGTGACCTAAAACCAGGTTCAGCGCCCCTCTCGATAGAAATTTTACTTCCCCTATTCAGTGATACCATATCCCCTAATTAGTTTCAGGGCGAACTTGACTTGATCACTGTTAACTGCTCTAAGTATATCAGCAACATGTTTCCCAAAACGGTCAAACGAATCTTCTTCCTTTAATGTCTGTAATTTAGTACTAATCATAATCATCACCTCAATTGTTTTCTCGTCAGTTTTTTTTGTGAGGTGGTCATGGCGGAGCTACAACTCGAACCCTGGTAGGTGGTAGGCGTGGAGATGGGAGCAGCAACTGTGCTGGGGCACTCCAGTGTATTCTCAGACATATTGTCCTCATCCTAAACAAGGAAAGGAAAAAAATTGTTATTTTCTTACCACTTATATTACTTTAATTATGTAGAGACCGCACGCTGAAAGAAATAATCAGAGAAGTGAAAACAATGTCTGTAATGATATTTTATGGTAGCGACAACCAAACGTAAACTCCAAATATGTGAGAAAACTACCGGACGATGCTATTGATCAGTGGGTTTTCTCGGGGATCTCCCGTTTTCCTCGCCCTTTCATTCCGGCACCTCTCCACGCTCGCTTCATGTCATCACTCACCAGCGCTAAAGTCATCACTGTTGAGCGCTGACCAAAATCTCTCACTCACTCATATATTCTGTTCTCTTTCTGTGTTCCAGTTTCCTGAAAATGAAGAGGAATGGTTAAATATTGCAAAATGTTTTGAACGCAAGTGGCAATTTCCGCACTGTTTAGGTGCAGTCGACGGAAAACACATTAAGATTGTTCCCCCAAAGGGCTCTGGTTCTTATTGCTATAATTACAAGAAAACGCACATAATTATTGTTCTATTACCAATAACCAATGCGAACCGTGAGTTCATTTACTGTGATATTGGTACAAATAGCAGAATATCTTATGGCGGAGTTATTGCTAACGCCAAGTTCTATGAAAAACTCGTCAACAATGACCTTAACATTCCAGAACCTGCAGGTGTCTCGAATTCTAATAAAGTTCTGGAATATACTTTTATTGGCGACGGAGCATTTGCAATGCATCCAGACCTTCTGAAGCCTTTCAATCGAGAAACATTAACAAACGAGCGACGTATATATAATTGTCGTTTATCTATGGCTCGTCGTGTTGTAGAAAATACTTTTGGGATTTTCGTATCGAAGTTCCGCATTTTCCACACTGTCATAAAGTTGGATGTCGAAAACGTCGTAACAGTCGTTTAGCATGTTGTGCAGAAAATCACCACAAACACACACACCCTTTGAATCGATTGACTACGAAAATGTTTAAGATTGTTCTGTTGGATTAGGAGACAGGTGTAATCCAGAATTGTTACATAACCTTGAAAAGAGAACTGGACAACTTTTGAACTGCGCCAAAGTTGTTAGAGATAAATTCAGCGACTACCTACTTCAACAATGAAGGTGCAGTACCGTGGCAAGACGAATTTATTTCCCGTGGTGTGTATGTCAGCTTGGAACTGTCACAAATTGACAGAAATATGGTCTAGATATTACAAATATTGTGAATATGTATAAACAATTTAACGCTAGCATTCTACTGACATTGCTAAGTTTCGTCATTTCTTAACATCCTGTGTGTGTTTACATGTTTGTGTAACTTGTGAAGACATTTGTGCGAAACTGCTAATAATTCTATATGTTAAAATACGTTGTAAAAGTCCTGTGCAACATACTAAAACTCTGTATTTTGTCAACATTTTAAGCAATATATGTTCTGTAGCTTGACGAAATGTTATTACATACATATTTATTGTAAATATCACGTAACATATTACACTTTCTCACTTACCTCATCTTGAACTTCATTAGACACATCATCTTCGTCAATGATATTTCTTGACTGTCGCATTTGTTCTTGATCTCTGATAAAATCAAACACGGGAAAATACCACAAAGTAGGTTTGTAGGTTTCATTTTCACCCGCTCCCGATCTTGTCGACTTATTTACTTTTGCTACCTCTTTTTTGTACACTGTGCGCAAAGAGTTTAATTTTCTTCGTCACTGTCTCTTTGTTGGCTGACGCGTCTATTTCTTTATACTTTTGAATCAACAATTCGTATGCCTAAGCTCGTTTATTACGATCCGAATAACCAGCGCTTTCAACGTGCCATAAACATGGCAGATTAAGATAAAGTTCTATGAATTCCGAAAGAAATTTCCGCGAACACTGGCGAAGATCAGACATTGTTACAGCTCCACGTGCGTAAGTAAACTGAGAATCGAAGACGATGGAATGAAGCATCCGTCCATACGTTCATGCTTGATCCATCTTGTACCAACTTGGACAAAATGATCCCGCTCCGCTCAAACCTTCGACTTATCGTCCAACGTCGTTCCAATCATGCAAGACGTGCGTTTTACCTTCCACACGTAACGTCTTACTTGATACGACTTGTCTGATTCGACAAAACGTACGATAAGTCGTTGCGTGTGGACCGGCCTTTAAGTTAAAGTCGAACAAAAGTTTCTTCATGTCCTAAAAAAACACCACTCGGCTTTTAACTCGCATACGACTGAAATTTTGAGCATAGGCCAAAGATCGGTTGAGCACCCCGGCCAAAAGGAGCGAGTTCCTGAGCAAATCTCATCCTAGGATTGCACTCCAGAGCACAGAATAAACAAGGACATCAGAAGCGAACTAGTGTGTCGGTGAACTCGGGCGCTGATTGATTAGTGTTGTCTGCAATGGTGTAACAGTGTTTTGATGTAAACATTACATACGCAGTTATGCATTTTCGCGTGCTATTAAATCAAGTTTTTTTTGCTTGTTTAAAATATAGTTGCAGCAGCATTTTATATTAGTGGAAATACTTACAATATGTAATTTGCGAGTGATACACAGCCAAAACCTAACAGACGCTGGTCACACGAATTTATATTCACAAGGGACGTGATGTCAAAACAAATACTGAAACAACTTATTTTACTGAATCTAACGGAAATGGCAAAAAAAATGTTTTCGTAACTTTCCCCAGAACAATTAAGTGCTATAGAACAGGTAGTCTCACAAGGCTTATTTTATCTATATTTCGAGGAAAAGAGATTAAAAAACATTTGTAAATGCTTAGTAGCTTACAAATTACACATGTCTTCTAACTCGACTGAAAAATTTTGTTCACAAAGTCATTAAAATCCCGCAATATTACACAAAAACACACATTCACGAGGCACACATAAGCCGTAAAAATGCAATTAGAACATGGCGCTGAGTTCGGGGAAAAGCCTATGAAGTTCACTTCTGATAGCCCACCCCTGTTTATTCTGTGTCCAGAGACAGTCGCTCAGAAGATGCACATGGAAGTGGCAAACAACACGCCACTGCTCCCCAAAGCCTTCTCCTTCAATGTACTGCATGACAAAATGCACTATAGTCCAAGAGTAGAGCATGACCCCTTCCTGGTAGACTTCTGCTCCCAGCTCTGCCAATTGCTCACAATCTGGTTCAACCCGAGCAGCACAATTGACGATAAGCGCAAGGCCACGATAAGTTTTCCCTTATTGACCAGAGCCATTAGCCTGTTCAATGCCTCAAAATAAACTTGCAAATGGGCTCAGCTGCAATGTCCGAAATTCACTTGAGCCCACACAATTGCTTTCCTGTTCGTGGCTATTCCTGCTTTAGGAAGGACAGAAAATAATGCCTGAGCAGGTGGCGTTTTAATTTAAATTTAAAACACTATCAACTGCCATGCTGCAAATCAGCCTCAAATGAATACTCTTGAAGCTGTGGGCATATAAATAAAACTCAGGAATCAGCATATTTCATTTTATTCACTGTTCTCCTCGTCAGGCCACAACTTAATGCGTGCGAATTTAGTCGAACAAATAAATATTTCATCTACATTGTTGGTTGTTGGCGATATGAACCCTAAGCATCCTGCCTGGGGCTGCAGGGCGCGAACAGCCAATAGCATATAGCAATACATTATTTAGTCACCAAGAGAGGCACAATTACCTTATTCATGCTCCAAATGAGCCAACATATGAGCCTCCTCTACATAAAGTTACAATTCGATATACTTGATATCACACTGTACAAAGGCCTTAATATGACTTTCGATTTAGAAGTTGTTCACGAATTGGACTCGGACCACTATCTTATAAATATAGTATCTGATCAGCTCGAGACTGACAAAGGGCTAGACAAGGAAAATTAAAGGTTAAAAACGCAAACTGTCGAGGATTTAAAGGGTATCGGATGAGCGCATTGATCTACCAGCTCCTATTGATACGCCCGACAATTTAGACACTGCAGTTAACCATTATCACAAAGCTAATTCAATTAGGTTTTAATGAGTATGTCCCTGAGAAAGCTCCGGCAATCAGATCAATGGGATAAGAAAATAACCCAACTTACTACAACCGGCACAGCTTTTACACCACAGCGAAAAGCTGATGCTGTAGCCAACCATTTAGAAACAGTATTCCAAACGCCCAGCCGAATGATGCTGCCCATATAGATCGCATATACAGAGAACTCAGCGTGCGACTTCGGCAACCTTCAACTGACGAATTAGTCTTAACACACACCTACAAGGTTAAACGTATTAGTAATGTATCAATGCAAGCTTGACACTCGCCCACTTTCCTACTCTTTGGAAACGTGCCAACTTAATCGTGTTTTCTAAGCTCGGTACCACAAAACTACCGTCTTATCAGTCTCCTCAGTTCGCTCTCAAAGGTTCATGAGCGCATCCTGTTGCACCGACTCGACCATATTAGAGCCGCGAATATTTTTCTTAATGAGTACCAGTTAAAGGTCGCAGTTACATGCTCATTCAGCTGGTGAACTGTGGAATGCTTTTCACTACATCAATCTTTTTTAATGTAGAGAAAGCCTTTGACACAGCGTTTTCCATGCCAGACTGTTATACACGATGTTCCGTGAGTAGACATCAATATAATGACGGGTGATAGAGGGGCCCAAGATCGATCAAAGGTGCTACCTCACGAAGTAAAACAATTAAGGTCGGCATCCCCCAGGACAGCATCTTAGGTCCAGTCTTTTACTATATATATATATGTGTATACATACATACATATATATATATATATATATATATATATATATATATATATATATACATACACACATACACACACATACACATACAGGATGTATCAGTACAGCGGTTACAAACTTTCAGAAGAGATAGAGTAGGCCTACACCCAGACAATGAGAAATCACATAGCAAAGCATGGTCGGAAACGCTTTTCTGGCGCGGTAGTGACGACACAAAACACAAGAAAGAAAAGACACAAACAAGTGGATAAAACATGTTTATTATTATTAATACAGCAAATAACGAATAAAATATAACATAAAGAGTCATCGATCGCCATCACCAGATAAAGACTTCCCAGCATTTTTGCTGTATTAGGAATAATTAACATGTTATCTCATCTTGTTCATGTTATTTATTTCTTGTGTTTTGTGTTGCAGTTTCTTTACATTTAATTCAATACGAGTAGAAATATTTTTTTTGATTGCAGAAAAAAAGGGGAGGGCGTTGGAAATACTTTGACGACGACACATTTTTACTGGAGAAGCTAGTTGCTCGCCTATCTTTCCACAAGGAATAAAGTCTTCGTTCTTCTACGTCACGAAAGACAAATAGGAAGTCATGCATGTGGTAGCAAGTAAAATAAATAAATAAATATCGTTTAGGTTGGGTACCCGAGTGTCAGGGTATCGTACCCCCGAACGCAGATTTGTAACCGGAGGCACACGCAGGCATCTATCGAAGGTTGGCATGGAATGAAATCCTACTACAATGGAAATGTATTGAAATTAGCAGGATGAACGGAAATACAAGACCCCGAGAAAACCCTCCAAACCAGAGCATGCTAAAAATCCGGGGACCAGCCCTTGACGAGGGATCCAACCCAGATCGCTGTACTGGGGAGGCGAATGATCTGACCACTACATCACCATACCCCCATTTGAATGTTTACTCTGTTGCGGTAATTGTAATGGTTGTTTGTACTTACAGTTTGTGATCAAGGAAATTGCAGCGTTCAATGTCGGCAGAAGACGATACTATCTACGTCGATGGCTAAAGCCTGACTGAACGACTTCGCACAGATACGATGAGTCAACACCTTGTTGCTAGCTGCCTATCCTTCCTCCACCATATGAGAGGGGACGTGACTACGAGAATGGGGTTGTACATGTAAATAACAATTTTTATCAGTTAAAAAAAATCGGTTTATTTTGTATACCGTAAAACGGGGTGATTAGAAACAAAACTTGAAATAAATTCCTAGCTGACACCTTTTCCTTAAAAAAAAGTATAATTAGTATAAAACTGTTGTATGTAAATTGTTTTATCTTGCCTACCTAAAAACAGAATTTTTAAAACAGAATTAATACCTAAAATCTAGTTTTAAAATAGTTTTTCTATTCATCCCAGTGTTTCTAATCACCCCGTTTTACGGTAGTAATTCTTTTCATATATATGAAATAATAATAATAATAACGATAATAATAATTTCTGTATCGATGGTTGCAGACCCAAGCCGCAAAGACCTTAAAGCTTAAAATTTTTTGCTTGAGATCTGTAGTGAATCTAACACATTTGTTCTCAGATGTAGATGGTTGACGGGAGCTAGAGACAAACTTGATAAATTCGTAGTCATTTCTTCTTCCTCGCGACAAATTTTCTGTATACTTTTTTCAATGCTGCTTTTGTTGTCATCTAAATTATATAGATGTTTATTTATTGTCTTGAAAGCTTTCTAATACTGTTCGTTTGGGCTTGACTTAGGTTTAGTGTAATCACATTCTAACCATAAGCCTATACTATATTTCAAAGATCCATTGTTTTCCACCTCCTTCGTAAGTTGTATTAAATTTTATTTTATAGTGTCAAGCAATGTGCAAATATTTTCTGCACTTTCTGATATATTCGTTGCAATGTATGTCTTCATGGAACCCCGAAAAGCAGATTCCTTCAATGTGAATCGATTAGCATTTGCCGAAACTTATGCATGTACATGCATATGAGCCTTAGCTATACACATTTTTACATGCTTGTTACAGTAATTGTAGAATGATCCGTCTTGACATTTCCATGTATGAAACTGGCGACCGCACTTGTAACATCCCAGAGTCATGTTGGAGAGTCCCATGGCACCACGCACTGTCTTCTTCATACACGTTATATCGTGTCGTCGTGCATTAGAATTTTTACTGAAAGTCTTGCCACAGTATCGGCATGAATATCTTGACACACATGAGCCGGCAGTTAGGTCCGCATTCTCCGAATAGATAGTTTCAAGTACGTCGCACGGCATCACATTGTCTTGCTTAGCAGTACATATTTTCTTATGCCTAAGTAAATTGTCAGTGCGTGCAAACACTCGTTGACACTTATCACATCGATATTCCGTACGGTAAGCATTCCTCTTGCATTTGCTAATTCCACGTCGCTTTGCACCGTTAGCATACGCGAACGCCTGATCGCAGTAGTTAAAATATTGTATAGTACCGGTAACAGTGTTGTCGGTCCTCTTGATTTTTTCATGGAAGTCTTCGTCGATGGCGTGGAATAACTATTCTTCAAATAATGCAGGTTAGGTAGAGGATTGATAACTTTGCATGTACTCTGAGGCCTTTTTAAGTTGCTGCGTCGTCCAAACTGAGTGTTACATTTTTCACAATGGTATACAACACGATCCACATTCTGAAGACAACATTCTTCATGCTGACGTATGTTTTTGTTCTTCGTAAACTGCTTCTGGCAGTAAGAACAACTTCGCTGCATATTGTCCATCTTCGCTGCAAGAGGATACGTGTACACTTCCGAGGCTGAATAACAACTGAGCAGACTGCGGCTACTACAGCTTCCTTATATCCCTAGACACATACTTACCCATCCAAAAGTCTTCGAACATTGATTGACATAACAACGTCAGGATACTATGATCACGCAGGCAAGAGATGAGTGGCACACACTATGACTTAGGCCTTGCGGAAGCACCCCAGACTAGCGACGTTGTACGCAACTTTACTTTGATGAACATCAGCAGAGATTCCTCCGATAGAGTTCATGAGAACCGTGAACTGGATGCACAACATACTTTAGTTTATTGGTTACAAATGAAGCGAAAATGCATGATCAGATGTTGACGACAGTCAAACGCTTGTAGTATCAGTTGTGGGGAACACATTCAGCGTGTAAGTAGGTATCGAACGTGAAAATAATAGCCTAGTAATTTAGTTTATAAAAATTATTTCGTACAGGTACAAATAACAGCTTTCAGATACATTAACAATTTCAACATTATTTATCGATGATTGCAGACTCAACCAGAACTCAGTCATCTGACAAAACAATTATCCTTTAACTTTTTTTCCTTGTGGAAACTTGATTTATGGTAACGTACGTTGCCATCATAATCGATTTCTTAGATTTGGCACCAACATCTCCACTTAGCAAGTCAAATGTAAATTTAAAACATGTGGGCAAAGAATGACTACATGCAACACATTCCTTGTATTTAATATGTTCGCATGTCTCCAAGTAATTACGTAAAAAAAAAAAATCCTATGTAAAGCGGTGAACTCTATACAGTTGTCCTATCCAGTCGAGCTACGCGAACAACGGACATATAAGTTTATGAAGTAACGTGACAGGCATCTCAGTTATTGATTGTACATTTAATGTTATGCATTATTTCATGTGCCTACTTGCTTCTATAAGAATACCTAAGATACCGAGTATTGTAGGTAACATACACACTCACTCACACACTTACACACACACACCCTTACATACACACGTTCTTGGTTACTGTCAAGCATCCCACATAAAGCTTTCATGTAACTGCCCTTGTCTACAAGAAATGATCAAATGCAAAATCTTACGTTGAACGCTGAGATACGGATAAGATAACGACTTACATGAGCCTATTTTCTCTTACTAGTATCCAATCAAATGTAAAACGATTGGGTCGACATAAAAATTTGTCTTTGAGGAGGACTCTGAACAAATAGCAAACTGGATGAAAATAATGTATGAGATCACAGATGTACAACGGACTCAGCAGCCAGTGAACAAGTAGCTGAGTGGTGTGGAGTCCAGCAGACAGGTTGACAACCCAGGGCCACAAAAGGAATTTTGGGGGGCTGGGGCAAAATGGTCTAGGGGGAATGAGCTTTTAAATTATAGCAGAATAAAAGTTTTTTGAATTTTGGATTTGGGGGTTCCTTACAATTGGGGGCCACATTTTCTCCCCCCCCCCCCGGACCATTCTGTGGGCGGCCCTGGATGTACCCGTGACATTTCCGGGTCTCTACTTGTAAGTTATACTGGCAACCTCTTGTTTTAATATCCAACAATAACTCGAATACAACAAAAGGACATGAAAACAACAAGGGCTATCAATTCTCGCGTTGTTGCCAAGCAGAATATTTGTGTCTGAAACTATTTCGGTAGTCCTCTAAATTAAAGTGAAATGTTGAGTGCAGACCAAAGGAGAACAAGAATGAGGAAAGCTATGAGGGGTGAGTTAGACAACAACAAGTGTAGTGTGTATGCAACGCATACAATACGTACTTGTCTAAATTCCAGTGCAATGAGTTTTACACCATACCTCCTGTAAAGCGTTGCTAAGTACAAGTTGTATCGGGGATATGTATGATCAAGGCCATGTTGCAGCAATAATGGAGTGCCGGATTGGCAAGGATAAATTATCTTTTTTGGTCTCCTGCAATTTAGACTCTTTACTCGCAGTTTAGACTCTTTACTTTCAGTTTAGATTGCAGTTTATAATCTTTACTTGGCAGTTTAGGACCTTTACTTGCACGTTAGACTCTTTACTTTCAACTTATAATATTTACTTGCAGAACCCGTAATTATCAGGTCTGTCAAAAGTGAAAGTGTTTCGGGGACAAAATCACCTCGGTTTAATGAAATCTCTTTTACTGATTGGTAACAACTGGCTTCATACTCCCTTGACCTGATTGCTGTATTTTCTTATTAAAAGAGCAGCTTTTTCAGTTATTCTTTTCCTTTCATACAGTAAATTACTTTTCTTTTCATTGCACCACATACTTGTAAGTATTTTTTTGTGTTACTCCTGAAAAACATATAGTGCATTTAATAGCAGGTTTCTCGGTAAAGTCACTGCAGATTTGTATTTATCTTGCAGAATTTTTTGAACAGAGATATGGTCATATGTGCCACTGGAGGTCTATTTCTCCAATAGTATTTATTAGAGTGTACTAGGATTGACTGTTATCTGTTAGTATATTACAAGGTTATCAGCCGGCTGCTGATTTGACTAAGTCATCAGAATGCTTACGATATGAGGCTGTTCTTCGTAAAAAAGAACCAAATACGTTAAAATAGGTATAACACTGATGATAACTAGCGTCAGCTGCTACTAGTTCAGCTACAGTGCTAAGCCTTATCCTTACTTGATTACGCTGCATATCATTATGCTTGTTCACCATATATCTCATTATTTGCTGACAGTACGAGATTGAAAGCCTCTCCGTGATGGTATTTGTGCTCAACGTCTACATATTTTCCGTAAAAATACACTGAGTTTTGGAATCAACATCAATGAACGGGGCAGTATTAGTTTTTGCACTAGCTTGGCATACTTTACCTACGTTATAGTCTGCGTGTGTAGTGTTTACAACACTGTAAATGAACTGTTATGCAATATATACCATCAAGGAGATTGGATAACTTGTCTTTCTTTATTATACTTTAATATTTTATAGCATTTATTCCTTTGGTACTTGCTGTCAC
Organism: Medauroidea extradentata; assembly: GCA_003012365.1. NCBI lineage: Eukaryota > Metazoa > Arthropoda > Insecta > Phasmatodea > Phasmatidae > Medauroidea > Medauroidea extradentata. The sequence continues at coordinate 15,875 of PNEQ01061164.1, read as the reverse complement.
GAAGTCGCCTTCAAATTTCGTAATGTTATTAGATAAACAAATAAAGCACTCCGCCATAGTTGTTGCAAATGCGTATGTGTAACAATAAAATGGCTGTCAGGTAGGCAGTATCCAATGCCTCTTGCCAGGGGTGTCATTTCAGGTTTTTCTTGGGAAGGGGGGGGGGAGATTTTTTTCCAGCGACAGTGACCTTGTTGCATCTTTTTTTATTAATTAAGAATGTATAAATTAGAATCTTTTATAATTAAAACTTCATTTTTATGTGCTTAAGTTAGCATTATCTAAATGACAAAATAGAAAGAACATATTTTATGCACTTAAAATTCTAAATCCATGGGGGCTGCCTCTTGCTAGTTGAAAGGTACCTAATGCCTGAAGTCAAATCTATGGCGTTATCAGAAGTTTTCTCACAGCAATTATAAATTAATTTCCCCTTTAATATTAAGTATTCATAATGTCATACTTTTCTGTTTATATAATACAGTTTTCATCTCTTTGACAATAAGGTGCAGGAATTTTCAAATATAAGCAATATTCAGAATTATACAAATATAAATTTCACCGCTTGTATAAAGACACATTGTCGACTTAGAACTAACAGTAACAATCACATTTTTAATAAACTTAAAAGGAGTGATCAAGTATACTAATTGCAGCTGTACATTAGCCCATTACATTTTCATTAAGATTTTTCACAAATCGTGCATTATATTAAGTATAGTGACTATTTCTACAGTGTTGATTACTGACGAAGATGAAGGCTAAAGGACACTGATCACATATTTCTTATAGGACATTTCCTGTTATATAACAGTTATTTTAGGAATTTCGTAAATTTAGTTCTTGGTTTAACCACAAATTTAAAAACATTGTAAAATATAATAGTGGTTTATTTCAAAAGTCAGGTTGTCACTCATTTTAAATATTATGAATGTAACCAACATATTGAGGACACAAAAATGAACACGAATAAAAAAAAATTAATACTGTGGGTCACTCCACTACTTCTTTACAGAGCTATTCTGTAAACATGGCATGAAATATAGCACGGTGGAGTTTTCAGTAATACAGAATTGTTCCCAAAGATTATTCTTTGTGACTAGTATGTTATAAAGAGGTATCAAATCAACGTATATACTGAAATTTTCAGATAGTTACTCCAACTTTTATGGTTTACCTACAAAACGAACTAAATGCACTGGACTATGTGAGGAGGAATCTATTTTAATTTATTTTTTTTTTTTTATGTTCGAGCCAATTCGCTGATTTGATTTTCGGCTACGCTTTTATCGCGCACTACTCGGGAGCAATACAGAATGTTCGGAAACTCTGTGAAAATACATTTTGACAAACTGCTATATAACGCCATTAAATTATTTTTAGACCGGGTCATTACTTTTTTTTTTTTATAATTTTATAACATTTTCGTTATACAGCACCTTGAAAACAATGTCATACGACCATGCGTTGTATGCCACTATTTCGAATGCAAACTATTTACCTGTTAAAATATTATATAAGCATGTTTGTGATTTAGTATACTGGCTCCAGCAAATTACGCCAGAGGTTTGGAAACAGTTTTGAAACACCTGATCCCTCATGTATTACGGGGAGTTTATTTCTGCTTCTGAGGCCACTATTCCACATACAACCTGTGTTGCAACGCAATCCCTACTGTTAAATCTCCAACTCTTACTTATCAATTTTTCACCTTAACTACCAGTTTATGAACTCGGTTCTGACGAACGATTTCTTTTGTAACTGACCTTTATCACACTGAGACATCTACGTAATCTGCATGAAAAACTAGCCTACCAGAAGTGAACTGTTTAAATTTGGAAGTGATTTGAGGTAATTAAAGCAATTAGAAAATCTTACATCCCACGAAAACAATTTGTCAAAACATGGCTGTCGCATTGTTTTTATCGTCCAGTGCACCAGCCGAAGATTGGCTGGTCTGAAGTAATGTTTTGGCCGGACATATGGCTTATTTATTTTAATGCTGTTTTGGGCCAGTACGGGCGTATTTGTTCTGCTCCTAAACTACGTACGCAGCCTCAGATCTTGTAAAAAAAAATGGTCCTAGTTCACTGAGTCATGAATGTTTGTGTACCTATTAACAGTTGCCACAAAAACATTTTTAAGTGGACAATAATTTGGTGAATAATATATTTAATATCATTTTCTGCAGCCATTTACTACATGTGTTGTATATAAAACGTCATAATACACTAGATACTTAACAGCGAACGTAAGTCGTAAAATAGTCGAGGAGCAAACCATAACTATTGAGAACATTTACTTTTCCACTTTGTACAGTGCTGACCTTTATGGTAGTGCATCCTGTTTTCATACTTGCACCAGAGGCACGTGATGGCGGTGTTCTATGGCGGTCGCACATCAAAGAGCTAACCTTGCTCGAAGCTACTTACGGTATATGGAAAGGTACGATGTTGAGTGGATGACTCGAATACTCAATCGTCAATAAAATATTAACTACTCATCAAAATTCTATGAGATTTTTTTTTGAGTAGATATTTTATCAGCGGACGTTTAGTTGTGTAGCACTATGCGGTAGTATGCTTTACTTTCGAGTAAAAAATTAACTGTTTTTAGAAAAATAAGGGCTTGAAAGCACAAAAACATGCTGAAGCATGCTTGCGCACTTTTTAGATGGTAGCTGTCTGAAGATTGGCTTATACTATTGCGAAACCTGCAGATTACTTTTACGCGAACGAAAGCAAACAAATAACTTTTCCGGAGGCCGGATTTTGTATTGAAGTCGGGTACATCGAGCAGCTTGCTCACAGAAATATATTTCTGACTCATTTGTTTTGGCCAAAAAAAAAAGTGATTTTAATACTACTTTCAATTCCACTATAGTTCCAAATGAACAGGGAAGAAACACCCAGACACCCTCCTTGGTGCACACACACACATATTCTCGTACTACTTCTCCCTCCCCTCCCCTCGTCTAACGCCACCACAACCCGATTGTCATAAGTTTTATTAAGAAGGAGTTAAATAAGATAAATAAGTTTGAACACTGAAGTGCAGCTGTACAATGTAATAAAGCAGTCGAACTATTTAGTTTTGAAGGGCAGTATGACACAGCTTCAACATAAATATTTTCTGATGAAAAATTGAGCGTTTTACTCTTCCTGGCACTCCTTCACTGCTCCATTCTCACACCGTGTGAACCCTCACTAGCGTTCATGACCTCTCCATTTATCCATGAATAAATTATTTTCACTTTGCTTCTAATCCTAAACTGTTTGTCGCATGACTGTTCCCGTCGTGCTGACGTTAGAAGTGTCTTGTATTTGATTTGCTTGTCAGGTTCGACTGCCGTGCTGTGATTACCATGTCGTGCTCGTTATGGCTTGGCCCACGTGACTACACCACCACAGAGGCGTGTTAGTCTCAGTATGACTTCATGCCAACTGAACACTTCGCTTATAGTGCCGCTGAAGTGTACGATGAAAGCAGCGGGTTGCCCTTAGTGCACCTCAGCTGTTAGGCCAGCCTTGAGTCACCTTACAAGCCAAACATTTCATTTACGATTTTCTGTCAGTAATCGTATGATATCCGACAGCGTTTACCTTGAAATATGAGCGCATACAATCAGAAATTTAATGTCGAGTTAGTAAGTGTTCAGTTACATTTGTACGAACTTCATATTTTAAGGGTTGTTATACTTCACACACATGTTTATCACAGTATACTGCACTTAAAAAATATCTCCCTTGTATATAACTGAATTTCTTTTGAGCACAAACGTTAACACTTACGTAGACATATGTGTAAATGCCGCCTTTGGGATGAATTAGGAGCTATGACGAAAACAATAATATGACAGCCTCTTATGATTCTCGTTACCACTTAGATTTAGATTATGTTTAATGTTTGGCTCATGTTTGCAGAATTCAAGCATGATTTCACGGACAGGATGAGGAGAGTACCGACTATTTTCCGCAGGAAAAAGTGTCCTCCCATGTATACCGTGAGTGTTATGTAAAGTGGAATTAGTTGTTAGAAGGCGAGATCCACTTATTAAACTGTATGACTACAAAATGAATCTCATTATCGTGGACTCAGCTGCCTTGAAAGTAAGGAACGTGTGCACGCAGGTCCTTGCACAGGATTTGAAAATGGGAGGTATTATCTGGCCAAAGCAACATTTTATACCATCTATTTTTTCACAAAAAAAAAATTTCACGTTGGTTAGTACTATACATATATTTGATATAAAATTATCCAAGAGCAGTGTACTTTAATTTATTTTGTACAGTGTTGTTAAAACGACTGTTTAAAACTGGACCTCAATAGGAAGGGTTAACCCCCGAAACCCTACCGTTGTGCAAGGTCATGTGTGCATTCGTGTTATTAATCATGTAAGTAAAAATTACGTTTATTTGTATTAGTGCGGTTAGCACGCTGGACACCTATACCACTTTGACCCGGGCTAGCCTCCCTGTGTATTCTCGCGTGTGGTGAGTGTTCTAGGAGGCCCATGGACTTTCTCAGTGTGCTCACTCCTTTCCCATCATTGTGCTCCGTTGCCGCTTCACTTTACCGCCATATTGTCATTTGCCTCCTGGGTTATAGTTGTTCACGCCGTACACTGAGATGACTGCTTGGCTGAATGTAAGAAATTATAGATGGAACTTAACAATTCTTTAAGGATACATTTGTATTGATCAGATAGAACAAATTAAATACTCTCAGATAGAAAATACTCGTGGTGAAGCAATACCAAACAATAGCAAAAAATTAATTTCGCACACATTAAAATTTACAAAATACGAATAAATTACAAAATAGTAATCATTTTTGTTGGCCGTAGAAAGTACGTGCTATTCAGAAAATGTCTTCTCGTTCTCAGAAAATATGTTGAAGGGACAAGAACATTTCTGAAATACCGGTCAGATAGTTCTTGAACACCGTAACGATGTTCCTTCTCAAAATATTATGGTACCAAGAAAATCCAATTAATCTACTACTTGAGGTCCTAACAAGACAGCCAAGACTGAATTTCAACGTAAAAAGTCTCGGAAGGGTGGTTCGACGACTACTTAAGAAATATATGTTATGTTTATTACGTTATATTAGCTCGTTTTTTCTGCAGGGCCCTTAAATTTCTCTTACGTAACTGTGCAGTCCAGTGAACAATAAGTTACAGTATTTTCTAATTGCATTTTTCTCCTTATTCTTAACTTGTACATTAGTGCTCAATATAAGTGATATGTAAATACATTAAACCAAATATAAAACTTTTTAAAGTGACACTGAGCGAGGTGGCGAAACGGTAACAGGTTGGACTCGCATTAAGGAGGACCCGGGTTCGATCCCCGGCTCCGGCCATCCTGATTTCGGTATTCCATGGCTTCCCGAAATAGCTCCAGGCGGATGCTGGGATGGCTTCTTAACAAAGACCATGGCCGACTCCTCTCCCAGCTCGTGTCATTGTACTAAGTTACATCACCGTCTGTAATGACTTGTCGTCAACAAAACGTAAGTCTACTTACCTTACCTTTGAAGTGACTTTAATCTTTAAGAAAATGTGAAAAAAAAATTCTACTGAATTTTCAAATGGTATTCTACATGTGTACTTCTGTACTCGGAAATCCGGCAAATATCAGTATAATATCACTAAATGTGTACTTAGTAGGTTAAAAAGTTTCTAATGTTGTTCTAATTATTTGACAGCGCTTACTTTAATTTGTCTAATTTTACTAGCTTTTTAGAAAAATAATCTCATTATTGCTTCATATTAGGCGGGACGGCGTTTTAATCCTAAATTTAGTTCCTACATATTGCTGATGAATTGTGCGCATGTTACAGTAAGTTCTTTTGCGTGTTACAGGTGGAGCCATTACATATTGACCCTGAATCTACGTATGGTAGTTTTGAAGAGGATCTAACACCAACAGTATGCCCACCACTATATCCAGGTACATCCTGCACACATCTACTTGATTAATTACTTCATTCATTCATTCAGCATTACATGACATAAAACCTGTCAGATTATAGAGAGTAAAGTGTGAAGTAAAGTGCACAGTAATACAAACTAAAGCAATAAGTGAAATACAAATATCAACACAGGTTTTTACATTTTTTTGAACATACAGCACTGTTCAGAATTATTTTTATTTTTTATTTTTTTTTAGAATTTGTAGCAATTAAAAATCTGATGCTACACTGAAAGAAAAGTATTGTTGCAGGTACCATACTTATGTTAAAATAGGGACAACACTCCAGTTTGGTTTGCGTTACTATCTACATTGTTCCTACAGCAATCTGTTTTATAGAATTAACAATATGTTCTGTGAAAGAAAGTTGCTCTTTTCTTCTTCTACAGAACATATTGTTACTTCTACAAAAACAGATTGTAATAGTAACAATCCAGATAGTACTCACAACCTAACTGGACTGTTGTCCCAATTTTAACAGAATTATGGTAACTACAACAATATTTTTTCTTTCAGTGAAGCATTTCTTACAGATTATAAAGTTTATCCCTTATTTCCTCTTAGCAGACAAAAAAACCTTGTTCTTTCATGTGTACTGTTCATAAAAATCAGTATTCTTACTATAAATATGTAACTATAAAAAATAAAACCAAGAGATTAATCTATGAAGTATACTGTTGATAGTCATATAATTTAGTGATTGAGCTAGCCATTTAATCCAAACATCTCTATCATCGGCTAAAGAGATGAAAGATTCATCAGTAAATTGGAGGTTTATATGAGAACATCTCCTTGTGCGACTCCCACGTTAATTTCAGGCTGAGAATATCAAGTTTCTACAATATAACAGTTGTTTACTTTATTTACTTGAATTATCTATCCACTGTTTGTTAAATTAAAATACAGTTATGTACAACTCCTCTGAATCCAAAGTTATAGAGCTTTTCAATAAGTATTTTTTGTTCAACTGTTTTGAACTCTTTGGAGAAGTCTATGAATATTAAAAAAAAAAAAAAAAAAAATGTCTTTGTACATGTTGTTGCAAGTTCAACCAATTTACCAACAGCTGACTCTTGCAAATGCATAGTTTTGGATTCGAACATGTTATAAAAACAGCTTTGAAGTGAAGTAGGTCTATATTCTTCAATTAGTATATTTACCTTTTTTTAGCAGTGGAATACCTGAGAAATTTTTAAGTCATTTGGAAAAACATTAACTGTTACTTTTATACAGTACACTAATTTTCGTTTTTAAAATCATAGAAGGCCTTTTACCTGAGTACTTGATGTCACAGTTAATAAACATTTAGATATACTCGTACTAAGGTTAATTCTACTACAGGTTAGAAAGAAAATACGTTTTCTTATGGGAGAGCTTGGCACAGGGAAAATTTCTGCCACTAGTTTCGCTTCGATCGCTAAGAGACCAGATAAATACGAAACCGTATTAAAATTAAATTTAAATTAACTTGCAAATTATATTTGTCATTTAATTTAATTTTCAAGTGAAATGAAACCAATTTCGTCTTTTAAATTGTCAACTTAAAGAAACTTAAAATTCACGAAAGCTCTGTGATTGGTCAGTTTGGTGCATTAGCGATACCAGCGCTCAAGTGGCAGAAATTTTCCCTGTGCCAAACTTATAACATTGATCTTTCTAACCTGTAGTAGAATTAACCTTACTCGTACGTGCCTGTGATAATAGGAGTAGGTTTAATTTTCACATAAAATTTAGGATAACTTCTCTGGGAAAACTAGAGAATAAACAAAGATCATTGTTTATTATGTGACAAAACGGTCTATATTTGACAAAGGATTGACAGAATTTAATAAACTAGCAGTACCATTAAACGAAATTAAGAGTCTTACTACTTTTAAGAAAATTCTGGAGGAATGTATTTCTGCAGCAAATATTAATTGAGAATTTAGTGATGTATGAGGATGTTTAAATAATACGTATAATGATGTGTATAAAGTCATTGTAAAAATGTATTATCTTATATAGTTATTATTATTCGTAGTATATGGACTTCTGTAAGGTAACTGTGCACATATTTGCATTGTTTTATTGCTAACCATAGCACCAGCACTGCACTTGTTAACATAACTGTGATATCAGACTTGATATGGATAGGAAATTTACTACGCTTCTCGTACTATCATATTTTAGCAAAGCTTTCGAAACCGTCGACCACAACGTTCTGCTAACCTAACTCGATAAGAATTTTAGTTTCTCAACGAATGCTGTACCTTACTTGTCCGACAGACATCAAAGTGTTATTTCTGAGAACTTGAAATCTGACTGGCAGAGAGTCCCACAAGGTTCTGTGCTCGGTCCTGTACTGTTCACTTTTTTAAAAATTATCTTCCCAAATCGCTTAAATATTCACAGCGTCATTTATATGCAGACGATTTGCAATTATATTATTCCTTTCCTCCGGCTGATACCGTAAAAAGTGTTACTGAGTTCAACATGGACCTTGAGGCAGTTGTTAATTGGTCTGTTGAAAACGGACTTCTAATTAATCCTCATTAATCGCAAGCCATTATGTCAGGCAACAATGAATTACTTCTAAAATCGGTAATTTCCGAATCCCCGAAAATCTTTGCAGGCGGTACAGAACTGTCAATAAGATCGAACGTCAAAAACCTAGGCATTACTTTGGATAGTACACTTAACTGGTCGCACCATATTGCTAACATAAGTAAGAAGGCGCTATCGACCCTCCATGCATTGAAGCGTCTAAATAAACCAACTCTCTGAATGTGTAAAGAAATATCTGACACAGAAATTAATTTTTCCATGTTTTAACTTCTGTGACGTAATTTACAGGGACCTTACAAAACAGCATGAAAATAGATTACAGAAAATTCAAAATTCATGTATCCGTTTTATATTTAATATTAAAACGCGAGACCATATATCTTCTTATTACGGAAAGTTGTTATGGCTGCGACTAGTACATAGACGTAAACTTCATAGCTCCCTGCCCTATCTCTATGAAAAATTTAAATGTCTCTCCTGCCACAATGTTGGCACTCGTTCGAAGGATAACTTATCTTTGTTGATACCTAGGCATCGCACAAGTGCCTGTTTCAAGACATTTATGGTAGCCACGGCACGCGCTTGGAATGCACTTGGAATGCACTTGGAGATTTGTGAGGCAGAAATATGCCGATTCTTCCTATTTCAGAAAAGCTGTGCTGAACTTTCTCAGACAAGATCATTATCTAGTATGAACAGTAGCTGATGACATATACCTGTGTATGAATGTCGGATGAATGGGATAGGCTAGTTAATGTTTTTATTTTTTGTTTTCTATTATTGTTTTGTGATTTAAAATTTTTCTTCTTCCATTTTCAAAATTTTGAACTGTTATGCTGTAATACTATAACTTAGCTATGCAAATTCAATATTTCATTTTCTTCTCCTGTTGTATTGTGAAATGCTTTCTCATTTTGTATTCTGTGGTTAAGTGTAAGACAAGGCAACTTTGCCTTAACTTCGCCACATAAAATTAACATGAATATATAAAAATAACTATAAATATGTAAATATTATGTTTCCTGTGGCAAGCTGGCAGTTCTTCTCTGTTATAAGCGTAGAACCAACGATTATCTACCTAACGGAAGAACTAAACTGTGTTATGTATGAACAAACTATGCGCCAATATTATAAGTATCTAACGTATTACATATTTTTCAGCTTTAAAACAGTCTTACAAAGAGTATTTTATTTTTATATCCTGATGCTATAAATTTCGCCTTTACAGGACTAAAATACCTTTGTAATAATGTCTCAACTATACTAAATTTTAAACATATTTTACATATAACTTACAACTGGCGCGTGGTAAATTTATGCTTAACATCGTGCCTACGATAACGTGATATGTTTGTCACGTGCGCAGGAGCCTAATATCAGGGAGTGGCCGTGCCTATGGACGTACATACAACCGTCTTTTTGGGCGACACAAAATGGCGACCTCCTGTTCATCAACTTAGCATTATGTGATACGTTCGTAATCAAGCCCCTGTTTCCAGCAAATAAGTAACTAACCAATAGCGTATTTGCAGTAATATATAAGACGTTTCAATCATTTAAATAAGAAAAAACACAAATGTAAACAACCTCAAAAAGCCTCAGTGCCGTAATGTGACAAAAAAAAAACTACTTCAAATACATCACAAGACGTCGTCTCCTGACTATTCTTACCTCCGTGCCCATTATTCCTCCATGTTATTATCGTTCTATCTTATATTCACTCTACGAGATACACACAGACCACGGCCATAGAAAAACCGTGACACCAACGTAGGAATAATTGACTATCATATTGTTTTGTTACCTTTGGTAGTTACAACAAGTGGTTCTTCTTTGGTTTGATTCAACCCTTACTACGGTCGTAGAAGAACAGGTCTGGAAACTCGCCTATCTACCAATGTATTTTGCTTGACCCACTTGTTGTTTGGCTGTAGTTCGTCAAGGTACCGAGAATGTACTGTTTGGCTCTGTAATTCGGGCGGTCGGACTCAAACTCCGCCCACTTTTTTTCCGTTGTTAACATATAAAGTAAATGATGATTTTTGGAGCCATGATTTAAAATTATGAGCAAAAGGAGTATTTCATAAATTGATAGAAAATACGTTTTGATAAATTGTTTATCTTATAGGGAGGTGGGTGGAGTTTGAGCTCGACCGCCCGGATTACAGCGCCAAAAATGTATAGCATCATCGGTAACTTGGTGAACTGCAGCCAAAGAACAAGTAGGTCAAGTTTCCAGGCGAGTGTCCAAACCTGTTTTCTACGGGCGTGACCCTTACATAATCCTAGGCATAGACAATTATTCACCATCCTTGTTCTGTGGTCTAAGAGGTCCGTGGTTTGATTTTTCAGTGTTGTTTAAGACAAAAATTTTTTTGCGTGAATGTTAATTAAAAATTTTTGTTCATTCATGACCTAGGATGTTGTTTAATTTGTTAAATAAGTTCTATATAAGAAACTCTGTATCGTTTAGTATTATTAACTGAGAAGCACTATGTTAACATTATGCTATGACTTCAACTAGAATAAACTTGTAACATTATGTGATTATTTCGATGGCGAATGTCAATGGAATTTAACATTGTTATGTATATATAATATGTGAAGTTTCACTTATATTCTTCTGGAACGTGAAAACCAATTTTCATAAGAAATTTTACTCACAATATTTACGAGGTCCTGGTCAGCTTTCAGGGGGAAGTGTGCCATCACAACAGAGCAGAGTTGCAAGGACAGACAATTATAAATATTATTATAGTATGGCATTATTTATACAAAGCCAGTAAGTCTTAATTTAAGTTTATCAGTACTGTAGGTTACCACTCAGCTTTCGAGTAGGCTAGTAAAAGTATTCAAGGAACTGCTGTGCGGGGACATCTTAAAACAAGTATTGATTTGAAATTTAACACCTCATCAGGAAATTAAATACATTGTCAACTGACAGCGATAGTCTAAGAGCTTAGAGATAGAGAAAAATAGGGAGAAAGACAGAGAGAACGAGAGAAAGAAAGGGAGAAATGAAAGGGAAAGAAAGGGAGAGAGAGAAAGAGAGCTGATAGGTAATGGACGTAACAAATAAGCTTGAAGACGTTTTCCCTTACACGACACTTTTTAGGACAGTAAACTACGGGATTTATAAAGATTTAAAAGTTACCGAAAATAATAACAAGGCAAAAAATCTAAAGCCTACTAGTCCACACGGGTAGCTACATGTATTGTCAATTCCTTCTTGTTCACATTCACTTGTAGCTAACTTGTATCGTGTGAATGGCCCCCGAGCATACTAGTGAATAGCATACAAGCATACAAATACTTGTATACTGACTAGTGCGGGGCAGGGACGGTTCTATTTTTCGTTATTTTTCTGGTTAGATTCCAATGTAAACAAACAATTGTTATGCACGTGCAACTATTTTTGAACGGCATAACTTACATAAACGAAATATTTTACAATAAATGGCACCTAGATGGACAAAAGATTCTAATGAAGGAATATTACCAGACTCTGCAACATGCCATTCTTACCCAACTGTTGTCTACTACCGACAATATTTCAATTTTTGGCACATACATAATACATATCGCGCAAACTATCCCCAACTATCCCAATGCAGCTTAAGATTGTGCACGCTACATATTAATTGTGGATACTTTCTTGTGCGTGAAAGTCGTCTGTGTGAACTGATAAATTAAACTGGTAGGATACCAGCTGGTGTTCCCTTTCTTGTACAACGTCGATACTTACTTTCATGTACCAATAATATGTCTGTGTGTACGAGGCTGAACTCACGAGTAATGCACTGCACAAAAAGAAAATGTGCAAATTTTAACTAAGCTAACTGCTTACGACAAATAATTGCAATCCTGGTATTAAACGGTATACACTTGTTTCGAATATGTATCCCGTTATAAACTGTTTATACAATAAAATAAACATTTTTATGACGACAAATGTCGCGTGACGAATAATCAAATATAGGCAGGATAGTATTCGTTTCGGAACTTCTTCGATGCGAAACTGAAGCGGTGTGCACGATCGTAAAAATTAATTTGTGCGAAATTAGGAGAAAAGAATAAGAGAAAACCGAAAGACTTTATGCCTGACTGTGCAGAAATGAAATAATTTCGAGGTATAGTCTGTCTCACGAAAGAATTCAATTTTTTGACAGTTTTGAAGGCTATCGTGTGTACCAATTTCTGCAGGAAATAACTTTTAATTTTGATAAATTGCACAGTTTGAGACCCAGCTAAGTGTGTTTGTGCAAAAGTTACTTGTGGCAGAGGAAAACACTGCTTATTTCAAGGAAACAACTAAAAAAATAAATGCAAACAAAAATGTCAAAAAGTGGAATTCTTATATGAGACAGACTATAAGTGGGCTTTACGTCTCGTCGGCAGCGAGGTCATTAGAGACGGTGACACAACTTGGTACAATGACAGGAGCTGGGAGAGGAGTCGTCCATGGACTTTGTTAAGGAACCATCCCAGAATTCACCTGGAGTTATTTCGGAAAACAATGGAAAACCGAAAGCAGGATGGCCTGAACCGGGGATCGGACTCGGGTCCTCCCGAATGCGAGTTCTACGTGTTACCGTTGCGCCACCTCGCTCGGTAAATCATTCAAGACAGTATCTTAGCTAATTCGCAGCATAGGTAGGTACTACGTTTTTCTAGCACATATTTCTTCTCGCGAGAGATTAACATACGTGTTGTTGTAGGTGCAGAGATGTTGGACAGGAGTTACGATGATGACATGTTCCGCGAGATGCAGGCCAGCTACGCTGCGGCAGATCATGCAGGAATGTTTGAAGTAAGTTTACATTTGTCGCCTCTGTGCAAGGACGTGTTTTGTGATATTGTCGCGATAGTATTAGCTCCCGCCATTAATGAAATAAATCCTGTATGGTGAATGTACCCGTGGGCAGATAATCGCACCCTAAGAGCAGACCGGGAGCTCATCGGCATGTGCCGAGCTCTGAAGGACGACATTATAAATACGGTAAGTGGAGGATGCCAGAGGACAAGGGTACCACACTTGACCTACATATTTACGACTAGGCGGCAGTAGACTTGTACATGCCCCGGAACACATGACATGAGGTCCTAGAATAGAGAGCGGCCGGAATGAGAATGACGGGGGAAATGGGAGATCCCCGAGAAAGCCTGCTTACAATGAACCCGCCGGCGATTGAACCCTTGGTGACGGCGGAGCACAGCACATTAAATGAGGCTCTATGATGGAGAAGCGACGGAATGCGAAGGGTGGAGGAAGCGAGAGTACCCCGAGAAAACACACCTGTCAGTGGTACGTCCGCCTAAATTCCCAACACCGGGAATAGAACGTCGCTTACATGAAGCATTTTCGCACACAAGAGGATCAGAAGCGAAGGAGCGATAAAGACGACGCTGACACCCACACCTAACGAACCAACGCTCTGAACTATGGTGCAATGCATCAGTTGTCCCGCTGAAGCTATAGGACTTAGAGCGGTGACACAGTTTATAGTTTGTTTTTGGAAAATCTGTAGAAAATTTCATTTGAGGGCCCTCAGGTTGTTTCGTGTCACTCATGCTTACGTTATAGGGCCAAGATAACGTGTATTGAATTAGCGGAATGTTTAGAAAGTATCTAGTATTTCTTCTCTGAATTTCTAACCAACAATTTTAACGTTCAACCGCCACTTACGCGGCTCCTTTAAGAGTCTGTAAAGTTTTAAATTTCAGACCACTTGTGGTTGTTTTTTTGTTATACATGTTACATATCCATGTGGTTAATAACACACTGCAGGTCTACACATTTAATCACCCTCCAAATGTAACGACTCTTGCCACCAAATATATAATTCTTGGTTATTTTGGTTACTGGGAAAGTTCTTACTTTACCACGAACAGCAAAAACCTCGGAGTTAAGGGCCTCCCTTCCTGCGTTTGAAATGCGTTGCAGTGTTGATCATAACACGACTATTCTTTTTTTTCGACGAAACTACTTAACGCGCATTGTATTTGTATATCTACGAAAAGAAGACACACTTCAAACTATGTCGCTGTAGTTTCAAAAATTCGGCGCGTTTATTTAAAACATTATTTTCGGGCCCCTCAAAAGGGCCAAAAAATGGGGTTTTCAGACTACCGTATCTGTAAAAATAACAACCGGTTTCGAAAAACACAACTGTAGGAAAAAGCGTTAGACTTTCAACTATGATGGGAACAAATAAAATATTGTGGTTACCTCTTAAAGTCGAATAGGAAAAAAAATAATAGTAAAGCACTGCACGCCAGCTGAGTGGCTTGCGCGGAGAGGCGATATTGCATTACATACGTTGGTCGACGGCAACCTTACCGCTCCTACCTCTGTGACAAATGACAATTTTGCAGTTTTAATGTGTTCTATAATAAGTGCCTGAATAATTAACAAATATTTATTTATTTATTTTATTTTCACTGGCTAACTACGTGATTTTAATGACAGAATGTTTGTTTATTTTTCCATTGAACATCTTTCTTTTATTTGTGTGGCCAATGTTTTAATTAATGTTTCTGGTTGTCCATAATATTTTTGTTTAACTGCAGATTTATACGTATTCCCAAAGTAATATTTTCTCTATGACTTGAGGTTTTGTGTTTGCCGAGAGCTATGTTTAACTTATGTGTTGCCTCAGTATTATTCTTTTAATGATTTCTTACGTTGTTCATTATCTACTTTATGCTCTTAGATGTTATTAAACTAACAAATTCCATCTGAACAGGTTGTCAGTTTATTTTATGGATGTTACAATTATTTCACTGTCGCTCCACACTGTGTGTATTTGTAAGGATTGGTAATGGGAAGTTATACATTACACCTCACACACGCAAACGCAGCCTATCTAGGGAGGCCCCTTAACATAGAAATATCTGTAGCGTTTATATGTCCGTTCAACACGCAAATTTAGCGTATTGCTGCTTTTGTGTGTTAATTGACTGACAAATACAGTTTATATCAATGATGTGAAGGTTAAATAATATGTTACAAACCACGAAATATTTTAAACTATCTTCTCTTTTTTATTTTGATTACATATCACATTAACACACTCATGATAAATGCGTTGTCAGCCAATAAAATACAATTCAGCTAGTAACAACAGAAATGTAGAATTTGAATAAGCTAGCTGTACACTAAAGCTGAGCGCCCACTAGAGGCAAGGGGCGGCAAGGCGTGGAGCGGCAAGGCACGCGACTCTGCGCCCACTTGCAGATGGCAAGGAGTGGCAAGGAGCAGCAAGGAGCAGGTTGACATGGAACTGAGACTATGTTCAGGCAGTAGTTGTGAGAAACATGTCTGATAGCAGTGAGGATGAGGTGTTTTTGTTATAT
>PNEQ01061163.1:0-27901 GCA_003012365.1 Medauroidea extradentata | reverse complement strand
ACTGAAAATGTGAAAAATGTAATAAATATTTGAAGAGCAGATTTCAAATTCACTTCGCATTTGGGTCCAAAGGGCTGTGTAAAATTGTGACTAGAAAATTTTTCTGCATCACTAGCTTTCTTCACAAAGTGGAAATGTGCAGAGGTTGGATATTGCATTACTTCACAAGGTTGATCTGGTTGATCTGAATCACTACTAGCTTCAGAGGGAACCAAAAATCATCGCATACGTTTCTCTTGTAGCTCAGGAACAAAATCAGGATCGTTCACCGAATCATCGGAATCCAAATCCGAGCTGGACATACTTCCTGCTGCCAATACTTACAAACTATTATAAATATTTCACTGTGTGCTACTACAGTTTTATTTTGTGAGAGAATGCAAAATGATGTAAAAGTAAACATTTCTACCATTATTTTACGTAACTCGCTGAAAATGCATATTCTAGGTTTTCAATTGTTGAAACATTAATATAAATACACAATTTTAACTTGCTACAACATTTGATTCAATAGCTCACCTTTTAGTTCCTTTCAGTTTTCACGAAAACAACATTCTTGTCTAGCGACGCAGACGTTTACACACAACATCAGAGCTGGCAGTAGATGGTGGCGCGCATAGCGACCACCTAGGGAACTTCCTCCGCCCCGCAAGGCCTACCAACATCGCCAGCCCAGAGGTGGTTTTCATACGAACCACCGTCTATTTAGGGAACCGTTACACGAGCATAAGAGCGAGTAATAGAGTGAAAAATGTATTATTTTGACCCGTATCGTATGTGGTTGAAATAGAAACCACAATCCTTTAAAGGGATAAATGTTATGCTGGTTTGTGTACGCTTCAAAAACTCAAAAAGTTCTGCACCGATCGAGCTGAAATTTTATCATGATATATAATCCGCATCAAGGATTGTTTATATCTAATTTGCGACCGCGGGGAAAAAAACCCGAGGAAAACACTCAACACTCGCTGACAACCGCAAAAGTAATGGCTGTTAAATGCCGGGCAGCTGTTTTGCGGTGGAAGCCGCAGCCGGGCAGCTGTTTTATAGAGAAATAAAGATGAATTAAAAAAAAAAGTTTTGCAATTAAAGTACGCTTAGCGCAGTGGACTGGACAAATCTGTTATTGATGTTTCGAAGATAAACAGTGAATATAGTATAATACAGAATATAGTATCACCATCAATTAACACGTAACTAAAAGTTAGTTACTCTTTTCTATAGTACACGCGGGCGAAGCCGCAATGGGACAGCTATTTAGCATAAATATATGCAGAGCAACAGTCGCTTTTATAGCACCTTATTTTTAACCCCGTGAAAAAAGTTTCTCACCTTTAGGTTGTCTGAATTTTTTTTATATTTTTTTAAGGACTTTGCTAACTTTCGTGGCACAACAAACAGCAATCGCAGTAAACTGCATTACATACTGGCTGGCTTTTAAATATATTTAAATAATTATTCAGCTTAATCATCTCAACTAGTAATTTTGAATAGAGATCTCAGTATGTCTAGTTAGGTATCGATGTCTGTTTCATTGTGGTTTATATTGGAATAGTTAGTAGTTAAGTCCTTGTGTTCATCAGTATTATTATGTAATAGGCCTATCATCACCTGGCATTTTTCATTACATAGTAATTTGTAATGTAACATACTTCAATTTTTTTCTTTAGTTTGATGCATACTACATTTGTTTTGTTACCAAGTGAATTTTTTTTTTTTTTTTAGCTGATGTAACAGCATTTTAAAGTGTTCGCCTATATTTGATTTGTATGATGTAGCAAACTTACGAAGAGTGAATGGTTTATACCAGAGGTATACTATGTTGTGGATAGCCCATATATTATTTAGGTATTGTGGTTGAGTATCGACGAAGAGATCGTCAGTTTGAGTGTAGCCAACGAGCCACTGCTGAGCCTAAAGGAACCCCATCTATATATGTTTTGAATTAGGGCTATAGACAATTTTGGCTGTGCTATAAACGTCCGAATTCCACGTAGCACTTTTGAGAACACTGACAATTAGTAATAGCACAAGAGTCGCAGCTAATCTTACGTCAACACCATAAGAAAAGATACGAGCTTGTCTACTTTCACGTCACGCTGTACGAAACTTAGAGAGTTGAAAATTTGAAGTTCCGTTGAACGATTGTTGTGTACGACGCACTGGCAAGTCTCGTAATTGTACGAAGAGTGAAAAACCTAAGTCACATCATCGAACAACAATATACTTCATCACGCTAGCTTACTGCACTCAAAGATATCCAAATCTTGTAGAGAAGATAAAGATTTTATTGTGTGATTTTATTTGATGAACTTGTAATATTATTTGTATGGATCGTCGTTGCATATATTTATTTGTTTGTTGGAAATTGAAACAATTCTTTAGGTACTACTACTCACAATTAGCTCGTGTATTTTTTAGTATTTAGTGTATATTTGTAATCTAAAGCTTTATGGTGGTTTCTAGTTTCTAGCCAGACATAATCGTGCACATTAAACCACGCTGGCTGAAAACGTGTATTAAACTCGCGCACCTGGTGGCTTTGCGATTCTTTAATATTACTTTTAGCTTGATTTATCGCTCGTGTGGTCGTGGCCTAAGTTCACACACACATTCAATCAACATTCAGAAATATAAAACCACAATTCTATCACAGGCAGCATTGTGAAGTGTCAGAGCGATAAATTTGGAAATACAATACAGTGTTTTTTTCGCTAGTAACCACATGGGGCTGCGTAACCAAAAAATAGTAATAGAGCTCCTGGCAATAATCAGAAATATAAAACCACAGTTATATCGCCTGCGTGTGTGCAGTGTCAGAGCGATACATTTCGAAATAATATACCATGGCTTTATCGCCAGTAACTACTTGGAAGGAAAGAGTGTGTGTTACTGATGTCACTTAAAACTCCCCCGTCCAAAATAAGTATTTATTTTTTGTAATCAAGACTCATGGAAAGGAAAAATATACTGAAAAATATTAATTTATTTATTTATTTTAAGAGATCTTTAAAATCCCTGCAAAGAGGGATTAATGCCTATACCTGCCAGCACTGACTACGACTACTTCTTATCACTTCTTATTTTATATAAAGAACATTTAGTTTCACTCGCCGCCACCTGTCATGCATTTCGCCTGACATACAGGGTGGACTTCTTAACACTGTACCAATCTTCTTCTGCAATGTTTCTACATCCACCGTCTCACCCGACGAGAAAGGGACTTCTGGTCCAACATTATTTTGGGGGTGATGTTACGGTGTCGCAATCCCGCGGCGTCGGTGGCGTCGCAGAAAGGCTGTCAGTGGTGCTGGATAGTCAACAAGTCACCAAAAAGTAGCGGATTGCGGCAACAGTGGTATCCCAGGAATCCGATGACTTGAAGAGTGAAGTGGGTCTTAACACTTACCCAACACCATTGCAAATTCCTGGATTCAGAGGGATTGCTCCGTCTCTGGGCATAGCTGGGAGGCAATCAGAGGGGAGGATTTTGACGGCCTGGTGGGGGTGCGAAGAATGGTATAGACATCGAGCTAGCTACCGGGGGAGTTGCGAGTGAGTTTTTTTCTCCGGCGGCGACCGCACCTAGGGACTCTGGGTTCGAGTCTGGGTGGGACCCTCTGAATAGAGAACTAGCTCCAACGGCGGCACGAGCGGTGAGTTCCTGTTGGCTTAGGGAAGGAGAGCGATCCCTTACTTATCTCCTGTCTCGCCTTATCCTAACCTTTCCACTCGCCTCTATTATTTCTGTATTGCTGTTATTCCTTGTATCTCTATTCTAATAAACTCAGTTACCTTTCATCTCTGGCTTATTTATCTTTCACTTCCCGGCTGAACTTTTTAACAATACACACATACCTATAAACACACACACCTACGTACACACATACCTACACACACATACCTACACACACATACAATGTTAATTTTTTGAATCAGCTGACTTCTAAAATGAAGATGTGAACTTTTGAGATGCCTAGTAATGTTTCATCAAGACGAAAAATTCTCAGTAAAAGTGAAATTTATTGGTGTGCATAGGGTGAAGAATAAAATGTCCCTACTCCCCCCATAAGCTATGTGAATAAAGTTGGGTGATATGCTGAAGGTAACAAATAAAATCGCTTGGCATGTAAAATATTGATAGTGATGTTTTCAAAAGTGCTTAAAATTGTATCCTCAAGGGGGATCTGACTGAAAGTCATACAGTTAATACCAGCTTGGCAGGTGATACAACATAAGTTGGCTGGGAGGGTCAAATCAGATGAGTTAGCTGGCCAGTTCACTTATTTAAATTGAGGAAAAAAACATGAACATGCAGTGTACAAGATTTTGATGTGCTAAGAGACAATAACAGGGTGTTTGCTTCTTTTTAAACAGTTATCTGGTTAGTTGTAGGTCAGCTCAAGATGGACGAAATGGATGACAATCTTCAAGTAAGTAATTCTAAGTTAAAGATAACAATGCCATGAAGTTTATTTGGATTTTGCCAAATGACACCCAGCATTGCACCAAACATTCACAGTTCTTCCTACATAGTGGTTTCACATTAAAGCATAGATGTGGTACGGCACCACCGTTAGAATTTCTTACATTGACTTTTTTAGGTTTTTCCACCAGTAGGAAAAAAATTAAAAATTTTCTAGAACTACATCATTTCCAAAACTTTCTTTCTCGTTTGAATGAGGTGAGTAAATTACTTACTGACATGCTCACTAAAAATGTCCTTTGTTCATAAAATTATTCAGTGTTAGGTTCAGTGGTCAAAAGAAATCATGGTGATGAGAATATTCGTATTTCGGGTGTAAACAGCCAAGGAAAAAAATTATTTTTAGTTTTGCAAATGCCAGTCAATACAAGCTCCATTACGAACAGCTAAAATTAAGGTCCTCTCTAGTTCTTTATATCTACATTCTGTTAAGTGCACCGAGGAATATTTCAATTTTGTTATATATTTATATAGCTGTCTCATTAAATGCATGGGCCCTGAAATTTTTCGATACATTTTTTTAAACTCTGGCTAAAGAAGATACTGTTACATTTTTCTGTACATTTATTGTAAATTGTTTTGAGTATGTGATGAAAATTTTCCGGGTACAAAGGTTTTAGCAAACTTATAGTTAACGGTAACTGAATTATTTCGGGAATTACGCACACTAGCAGCTATCATGCTGTATTTTGTTTCAAATTAGAGTACACAGTAATATCAGTTTATAAACAAGTTACAAAGTACTTTTACAATATCATCTCCTGTATATGTTTTGAAGAATTATTTTAAAAACACTAGAAACTTTGCCCCATTCCCTAAAAACAAACTACGGTAATATGCACCAAGCCTTAATTTGGTTTTAACGGTTATTTAACTCATTGTTAACACAGAAAAAATATTTCTGTTACGATATAAACTAACGATAATGCCAAAGTGTATACGTGTTAAAAACCTAACAAGTGTTGTATTAGCCTACTTACTGAAATCCCAAAAAAAAAAAATATTTTTTAATTCATTGGTACTCTTCACAGACATTCACAGGCTAGCTTCCATCTGAGTTGACCGCAAGGAAAGTAATTACATGTTGCCAGTATACTACTTTACCAGCACATGAATAATGGGCATAGGCTGAAAACAATATTGCAGAGAGTAAAGGACATTGAAAGCTCGGACGTGTCACACATGATGTACCATACGACAACTTTGTATATTTCCACAAAGGAATGCATCGTGGGCTGGAAGCAAAAACTAAGCAGGGCTTTCAATAATGATAATTTTAATAGGAATACACAATACATATATTTTGAGGCTACACATTAAACTGTTACACAAATTTCAGCCTCCATTTCTAATTTCTAATAAAATTAATATACCATTTTTTTTTGTTTTATTTTATTGGCAGAGATTTCTTGTACAGTGAGCAAATAAGCCCATAATGTAAGAACAGTAAGTCTTTGCTTACCATCATGGTTAGGTATATAAACTACTGTAGCCATAATATATCATCCCCCATATTCCAGAACCACGAATGTGCATAAATCGCTTTTTTTAAACATGTACATACGTAAAAAGTATTTTTAATTATCATGTTTTGCCATAAACAAGAATGTTGTATCTTTATTCCTGTAGCAGTAATTGCATGTTCTTTTTACACGAAAGTGGAATATTTGTGTTATGTGTTATGCCAAAAAAATTAATGTGTCACACGTGACATTTTCCTTGGATTATACAATTATCGTTTAGCTAAAATCACGAATGTGGCACATTTGCGATTTTGGCATTTCGAAGGACATGCAACATGTTAAATGAGAACGTCAATTTGTCACAATCATTATTACAACTTTACCAAAACAGTTAATTAAAATCACTTAATGAAACGAGCTGATTTTACTTAAACATATTGCATGTATTTTGATGGCTGTGGTGGACAGCAAAAGAACGTAATTTTTATATCAATGTGTATGACACTTTGTCAGACGCATCCAGGGCTCAAAACCATTGATCATAAATTCTTTGAAAATGGACATACTGAAATGGCATGTGATTCAATACAATCCAAGATAGAAAAGAAATCAAAGAAAGTCCCCATTTATGTTCCTGAAGGGTGGGCGCAGATAATTCGAACAAGCAGGAATAATCCTCGTCCACTTGTAGCGAGAACAATGTTGCACGACGATTTTCTTGTCTTTAAAACAGAATCAAAAAGAGTTCCGAAAATTCCCACGAGATCCATATGCTGGCTACATTACGAAAAAGACAAGCCTCAATCACTGTTCTTTAAAACAGATTTCAATGAACCTTCTCAGGAAATACAAAAAACGAGGACAGCAGGATGGTCCTCAACAGCATAAGGAGTCACAAATGCATTCAACGAGACATTTTCAATCTCTGCACCCAAGTACAAAGATCTATGTACTATGTGTGATAAGTTGATAATTCCAAGAGAACATCATGCATATTACCGAGCATTGACAAGTAATGAAGGTGTTCGTGATGCACTGCCAGAACCAGACAATGATTAAGATGAGTTGATGTTGCCGGCACTAAATTATGTGTTTTTTTTTAATTTGTATTGTTAAGTTGTACTGAAATTTATGTTTCATAATTTTCTAGAACAGTATGCTTTTTTAGTTTTCAGATTGTATAGTTAAGTTGTACTGACATTTACGCTAGGTAATTTTCTAGAGAACTGTGAAGAATAATTGACCGAATTCACACCTGACCCCATTGTTTTCCACTGTACAATTATTTTATTCCAAATGTTTTTGTACTATGTGCTACATGTGCATTTGGAATTTTGTATTCCAAATGGTGTATCCTGGCAAAGCCAATTGAGACAAATGTTGAACTAGCGGATAAGTTGGTGAAATGTATATGCATTTTACATAACACAATTATAGACGAGGGTTTCGAACGGCATGTCAATGATGTGAGTATTCAAGATGAAAGTGTTGCGTGGGCAAGGGGTGGTCGGACCCCTGGTGACACAAAATCTATCAGAGACATGTTTGCAGCATACTTTGACAAGTATCCTTTGCAATATGAATGAAAGTGATGTTAATCCAGCTATCTTGTTTTTGTGAAATTGTGTAATTACTATGGTTAGTTACATTCGTGCATTGTAATAATTCAAATTAAGACACTAAAGAAAGTTACACTGAACTGACACAGAGAATATGCTTCGGGTCACCCAAGACTCATGACAGAGTTTTAGGCTTAATGCATTGTGATATTATTCTGTGTAAGCATCACACTCCAGATGTGATAACTGTGTGCAATAAACTTGTGAATTATATCCATTGTTTAATAATAAATACGTAACAATTATGTGACATATTGTATTATGGGTGGCGCCACGTTTTCGTTTGTTTGGTGTTAATGCTGGAGGAGGGGGGGGTGATGAATTCTACATGATAACATTAAACAATTAATTTGGGGGAATGGGTGGGGGAAGGTTCTGAAAACTTGTAGGCTATGATTATCACATATACACCACTTAAGACCTTGTTCTTTACTATTTATCGCATGAGTGCAAATAACTCAGTTTTGTAACCAAATGCTTTGAAAACATTTAAGATGTACAATTATGTAATAGCATTTCGAACAATCATGCTTTATTTGCCAGAAAATTATTTTTGGATCAGTTTGGCTTATTTTCACTATAAAATATGTGATACTTCAGTGTAAACAATTACAACATAAGTTGGGGTGTATTGAAACGGGAAAATTCATGTACAAGTGGTGACATGTTAGTGTGAAAACTGTGACACAAAATTTTGATATAGATATTAGGTGGCTCTACACCAAATATTTTCGAAATCCATGCAAAAGTAAAGAAAAAGACCTTCAAATCAGAATTAATACATTTGTTTTTCAAACTACTTCAATATGTTTCAGACAAACAATACCCCACCAACCTACGACCCTGTGAAGTCCAAACGTGTATTCAACTCACCATCAATGCCCATTTCTTGTGATATTTCACTCCAACATCGGTCAACTACATTGCGGTTTGCATGTGCCTTCAGCCTTTTATCCCATATAGCTGGTTTATGGTAAACGTCCGCTATAAGTGTAACCCTATCCATTACTCTAATTCACGTACACAACTACAACTCGTACAACTGAATATCACACAAAACAAATGCAAAATGAACGCACTCTGAATACACTTCATGTACACCGTCGCATGCAGACTGACTCCAAGTCTGCTAGTAGGAATGAAGAATTCATTCCTACAAGATGACCGACGCCGAGACCAGCGCGAGCATGTCGCAGTCTGCCGGCACTATGGCCAGCAACATTGAACTGTGCATGTCAATTCTCGCGCCGGTTTTCGGAATCGGCATCTGACTCGGAATTGGCCTGCATTCTGGCCGTACCCTTACTCTCTCTCTCTGCGCGCACTGCGCAACGACTCTTTCTGTCTCTCACTATTCTATTCTGACGCTCTCTCTGTCCTTCCCCTCTCCATCCACTGACTCTACCATCCTCTATTCTGCCTGACGTGAGTGCTTTTGTTGCTAGGCTTTTTCGAGTGTCGAGGCCACGTAATTTTGGTTATTGATTGGTCGGTGTATCTAGTTTCTGTTGAGTGATTAGTGCTTTTACTCCATGTGGAGTCGGGTCGATACTGAGTGGCGTGTTAGTTAATTACTCCCGAGTAGAAATGCGCTGAGTGTTTGAGTGTTTTCGGTAAGGGATGTTTTGCCATCTTGGTGAGAGTCGCTTGGTGAACACGGTACGAGACAGACATGTCGTGACCCGCAGAGGAGGTCGTGGACTGGTCAGCATGGTTACTTAAATTGAGTATACTCGGTTCTTAATCTTTTCTTGTAGTTTGTAGGTATTTTGTTTTCTGCTGAGAGCATCATGTAGTTGATTTATTGTACGACTGCTTGGCAGTCGTGGAAGCAGTCTGCGGTTAGGACCCGACGAAACATGTACAGAAGCCTGCCGAAGCGGTGAGTCTATTGTACTGTCGCTAGATGGGCTACGTTTCTTTGCCGCTATGAGTCGCTAAATACAGTCTTGTTAAGTTTAGGTTAAGCTTGACGCTATTGGAACTGATAGTCTAATTATCTATAAGATAACTTTGTTTTTTTCTTATCGTTAGTTTAGTTTTTTTAATTTTAACTGAGGTAGTATTTTCTTGTTTTCATACAGTCTATTGAGGGTTAGGCAGGGTTGCCACTCGTCTGGAAAACCGGGAAAACCGAGAATTGTCAGGAAATTTGAAAGCTGTCAGTGAAATCAGGGAAATGTCAGGAAATTTAAAAAACACTAATTAAATGTCGGAGAATTTAATAGTCTGATAGCTGCACATATTTGTGTTCAGAAAGCACAAAATCAAAACATTTTTTGCAACCTTTGTAGGCCTATATTTATAAATGATAAAATAAAAAATATTTTTAAAGGGATCAATGAAATCAATTTTGTGGTTTAGCTAAATGTTATTTTACAATGTTCGACACATCGACAGAAATTCTTGTGTATCGATTTAACAGCTTCAAGTAGTTTCGATTTCATCGATATATCGATTAATTGTAAAATGGCGATCAGTGCGGCGATCGCGTCTCGCGTGTGTCTGGACGAGTGAGGTTATTTGTTTGCTACGCGCGAGTTTTGGGTTGTACTGATAAAAAATCTCTTCACTTTATTGTTTATGCAGATAATATGAACTTTTTCAGGTATTAATATGTGTGGACGCCTTTCCATGCAACAGGATAGACGTAAATAGAATTAATTTTCAAATCAGAAAATTGTTTTGTTGCGTCGGCCATGTTGTTTTGTTTTTCAGGACTGAATGACCGATTATCTTTCTAAACAAAGTGAGTTACTACTATCATTAGCAAGACGTGGATTTATATTTTAAGTTAAAAATATTTTTCAAGCAAGACAGGTAAGTGATAATATTGTTTTAACGTACTGCAGTATCATGATGTTACAATACCTTTTTTTATTCTTGTCAGACGTTACTAGCTGTGTGGATAGGTATAAGAAATTTAGTTCATATTATGGTTTAAGAATTTTTACCGCTTAATCTAAAGACGCCAACTGTAAATTTATTATTTTGTCATTAACGATCACGCGGCCTAATTTTGTGTGTAAAAAATTTGTCATTTTACATTTTGCACATGTACAAATGGAACCGCGTCACAATTGTTTGGAATTCGAGTGTATTAGTTAACTTGTAGAAAACTTGAACAATAAAAATCTTGGCATCTGTAACATTAAAATAGTTGTCATCTATTTAAATGTACAGTAATAAAATGTTAAATGACTTCGAAATGTGCTTCAAAACTGCATGACTATGTAGATTTGTGTAAAATACTGTATTGTATAGCCTATTCATGTTAGGCAAATTTTAAAGGCACCCTTTAAAAAAATCAAAGATCTTGGAATCCAAAGAAGAATTGACAGTTCTTGATAAATAAAGTCATGATCTTAATTTGATATTTCAATGATTCGGAAGTGGAAGTTTGTGAATATGTGTGCTAAACTAACTTTACAAGTTAAATAATTTTAATGTGCTTCAAAAACTGTAGGACTGTGCAGATTTGTGTAAAACAGTATGTAGCCCACGCATATTATGCAAGTTTTAAGGGTAATATCAAAATAATAAATGTAAACGTTTGCCAGATCTTCCTTGAAGTTTAAGAAATTATTCCTGAAAAGTCAACACTACTTTATTTAATTTTGAGGTACAAGACACTTATTGCCTGGTCTACATGTTTGCAAAAAATTGCATAATTTATGCTATGCTTCAACTTTTTGAATACTGTCGATGCTCAGCAAGGTAAATTATTAAGTAAATATACAGTTGGTTACTAAGTGTAAATCTTGGTCACTTGGCAATAGGGCTAGCAATATAAGTATTGTGATCTGAATAGCTTAAAAATATAGTGAAGGTGGAGAAAAAATGTCAGGGAAAAAATTTTACTTTGTCTGGAAATCAGGGAAATGTCAGGGAATTTGATCATGAAAAATTAGTCAGGAATTTGATCGTGAAAAATTAGTGGCAACCCTGGTTAGGTGAACTTTGATGTCTTGTCCAGTTACAGGTCGTGAATAATATAATTTACTATTTCCTTGTTTGTTTAAGGTTTTTGTCAGTTATTTCTAACATTTTAGGCGAGAGATATTTAATTGTATTATTTGTCTTTTCTTGTGGTGATATCGATTTTGCTCTTGATTTAGTTTTTTTTTTGTCTTGCTGTTTAAAGGAATATTCTATTGTTTTGTTTTAAGAATCCTATTCACTTAGTTGACGACCAAGGTAATAATTCTCGCGAACAGTCCCTTGTTTTATTATGGATTATTATTATAAAAATTCAAATTCTTGTAGAATCTTGCCGACAGAGCTGCTGTAATTATTTCAATTTAATTCTGTGCGTGGTTGTGATTATTATTACTTTCTGTCTGTCGATTTATAGGCCAAAGAAGCCTTACTGATCTTTATTTTCTTTGAGATTGTTTTTTAAATGTTGTGGGAAAGAGAACATTGCTACTGTAGTCTTGGAAAAATAAATGTGATGTGTGTTTGTTCAAATGAAGCGAAGCATTTTATTTAAAGTATAGTCAATCCTGAGTAGCTACTTTTGATATTTACCCTAATTTCATTTTTACTAGATTTATTATTATTAGTTTTTATTTATTTCTAGTCTTCTTCAGTGCGCTTTAGTGGATTTAGTACTATTTTTTTTCTTTATTGATTAGAGTAGTTTTAAATTTAATTTAATACATAACAGCTCTCTCTTTGTAACTCGGACCCCACTTACCTATGCTCCCTAAGAACTGCTGCTACCCCAGTTGTGTGAAGTTTAGTTGGGGCTTTGTGCTACCCCAGGTCGCGAAATTAATTTTTTTTGTACTGCACGTGGTGGAGGTTTGTTGTTTGTTTTGCTGATAGTTGTATTGTTTGATACCTAACAGGTGGAATCGTCGGCGGTCTGCCTGACGACAAGCCTGTTACACGGTTGGTATCGGGCGCCTAGTTACCGTCTTGTTAAGGATAGGGTTGAGCCTACTGACTCTCAAAAGAATTTTTGTTTGTTTGTCTGTCTTGGGCGCGGCCTTGCTTCTCGACACTAGTGACGTGGTTGGTTACTGAAGTGAGACTCAGGATCTGTTTTTTCCCCTGTTTAGCACTAAGTTTTAGGTAATAAGTAATTTGATTTAAGTAAAAATACTGCATGAACTACTAGCAGGTAGGGTAGGGTGTTTCCTGAAAAAAGTGGATGTGCAGTCAGTCTAAAGTAGAGGAGGAAATAAAGCTTTAACTCCAGTTAGGCAGTGGAGTTGAGGCTAGTGAAGGTGAACATAGCTTACCACAACAGTCTGAGGTCACTGTAACAGACGACTTAGTCTACTTGCAGTCAGGCAATAGGCACGATCCAACTAGCAGTTTTAGTAGAAAATATCTTTCAGACTATGATGTAGAACAGAGAAACACTGACGAAATGGAGGGTTGTAGATTTGTAATTAACCCAGGATTTTATCTTGGCAAAAGCTCAGAGGATGTGACTGAGTACTGGAAAAACTTTAAGAGGGCAGCTACAGTGAACGGTTGGGATGATGGCAAATGTGTTCAAGCTTCTTGAGAGGTGCCGCAGCTTTGTGGTACGACAGCTCAGGGGAGAAATTGAGGGAACTGACTACCTTCGAAGAATGGGAGAATGCTTTGAAAGCTGCATTTATTCATGTTGGTGAGACAGAGGATCTTGAGATGTGCTTTCGCATCAGAATACAGGGCACAGGCGAGACAACAGAGGAGTTCGTGTACGACATGCTGAGCATGTGTAACAAGCCCGATGCTGAGATGTCGTAAGCAACAAAAAATAGGTACATACTGAGGGGACTTAAGGCAAGTCTAGTAGAAAAAGTACAGCTGCTCAAAATCGAGACAGTGGAAGAGTTAATGTAGAATCTACTTAACATTGAAGCAGGATGTTACTATGCCAGGAATATACAGTATGTACTAGAAATCACCCTTTGTGATGTTGTGATTGCTAAGGCAAAGGTGACACAAGTGAACAGTTATGATGGGGCATGAACGCAATTAGATCGGATAGGTAAACAACAGATGAAAACAATACAGAGAACACAACAGATGGTCCGTAATAGAGAACCAAGGGATAAACCTGCAGGAAGTAGTAGTGCCGCCAGGGGCTCTCCAAGCCAAAACACCACTTATGAACAAAACAACCTCGCTTTGAAGCTACAGAGGACAACAGATGGCCGACCTATCTGCTTTAACTGTGGAAAAGTAGACCATGCAAGAAGGCACTGTAGAAGTAAGAGAATTAGCCCAACTGACCAAGGGTCGGAAAACTAATAAGGACGAACCATGTATGGGGGAAAGGCTCGTCTCAAAGCAAAAAGGTTTCTCTTGTTGTATACCTTGGGGTCATGTGTGTACATACACAGATGTTTGGGAAACCCACCCCGTTGTTAATAGATAGTGGAGCTTCAGTATTCTTAGTCGATGATCGACTAGTTCCAAGGCAGTTCTGAACAGTTGCGGAGCCTTGGGTTTTTTGGTGTGTCAGGGCAAAAACAGACTATTCTCACATGATCAATCTAAAATTTAAATTAGGCAGTATACTCATTCGGTGGCTATTGCGAGTGCACCAGTTAATGGAGGAGATACTAGGATGTGATTTTTTGCAGAGATTTCAGGTGCAAATGTCGTTCAATTTAGGAGGTCATTATTTGTGGTTAAGGCAATGCTTACCTTAAAACCCGCTAAATGTAGTTTTGGGTATGAAGAAACCGAGGTGCTGTCATTTAGTTACTGCCCAGGGTATCAAACCCCATCACGACAAAATTGAAGCAGTTAAGGACTTTCCTAAACCAAAAGATGCTAGAGGTATTGGGAGCTTTTTAGGTCTGGCCTTCTTCTATAGGAAATTTATTCGAAATTTTTCTCAGATCGTCAAACCTTTGTCTAGTCTTTTGAAGAAAAATGCTATTTTTAAGTGGAATGAACTTCAGGAACAAGCATTTCAGGCCTTGAAAGAGGTATTAACCTAATCCCCTATTTTGGTACATTTTCAAGAAGGCGACTCCATTAAAATCCACACTGATGCCAGTACCCAAAGTGTTGGGGCTATTATCATGCAACAACAAAGAGAAAAATTGCACCCTATTGCTTACGCAAGCCATACTCTTACTACAGCTAAAAGTAGGTATCCTATGGCCCATTTAGAATGCCCTGCATTAGTGTATGCCCTTGACCAGTTCAGGCCCTACATTTACTTGAAATCCTTTTCTGTAGTCACCGACCACTGTAGCATTTGTTATATGGACAAAATGAAAATGAACGCCCACAGCACGGGTAGAATAACACATTGGGCGCTGAAGATGCTAGAATATACTTTTGAAATAAAGTACTATAGTGGAAAAAGCCACGCATGTGGATAGTTTGAGAAGAAATGCTGTGGATAGGGGAACCGAGAAAGACGAAGAGAAAACACTGGACTTGCCAATATTTTCACTCTGTGGTTTTGACATGGCCAAAGCCCACAGGAAAGACCCTACCTTATTGCCGTTAGTAAAAGAGGTTGAACAGCCCACAAATGATAATTCAAATTTAGGCCACCTAGCAAAAAATTCCTGTTTGAAAGATGGCATATTGTATAAGTTTAACCCTAGACCTGAGGGTAGACAGAGACTTTTGGTTATCCCTGACAGTCTAAAAAGTGATATCTTAAGCAAGCGCCATGACAACCCTTTAATGGGAGGCTATTTAGGCATGGCTCGCACTGTCGACAAGATCCGTCGCCGATTCTACTAGAAAGGCATGGCGAAAGATGTGGAGAGGTACACTCGAACTTGTGTAGACTGCCAAACTAAGAAGGGTACACACAGAAAACCAGCAGGCATGTTGCAGCCTCTTCCTGTGGGTGAACCCTTCAAACAGGTGGGAATAGACCTTTTAGGGCCATTCCCTAAGACCACCAGTAGAAACAAGTATGTGGTCACGTGTAAGTTATCGATTACAGTACCCGCTGGGCTGAGACGAGGGCTATACCCAGTGGTACTGCCCAGGAAGTAGCTAAATTCCTATTGGAGAATGTGGTATGCCGCCACTTGACCCGGAGTTCTATCCTGAGTAATAGAGGGCAGGTTTTTAGCTCTGCTGTGTTTCGTGAGTTGCTACGACTCATGGATATACACGGAGCTATGATCTCCGGCTATCGACCACAGTGTAGTGGGGGGGGGGTTCAGGGACTACATGCTACATTGACCAGTATGATGTCACAGTATGCCAGTTCGAACCAAAGAGATTGGGACCAAAGTTTGCTGTTGGTTACCTTCTCGTATAACATAAGCAGGCATGAAAGTACAGGTTCTGTCCATTTTTATTTGCAGAGAACCAGTCCTACCTTCCGAGGTGTGTCTCAACCAGAAAGTAGACGAGCAAGAGAGCAAGCAACTGAGGAAGAGGTGGAAAACCTTCCAACGACAGGCCGTGGAGAACTTGAGTAGGCTGCAGGAAAATGCCATGAGACGCTATGACCCACAGCATAGGGTAGTCGAATATCAGCAGGAACAGGAGGTGCTGGTGTTCACCCCTACCAGAAAGAAGGGCCTGACCCCTAAGTTCCTCCATCGTTGGAATGGACCCACTGTAGTGGTGAAAAAGTTGTCGCCTAACCTGTATTCTCTTAAGAAAATGATAAAGGGGCAACCCAAGTTATAAGTAACTAATGAGGAGAGAATGAAGATATATAGCAGGAATTAAATTAAACTGTTTTTTATGTAGCGAATATCTTGTTTGCAAGCAGCTAATTTAGTTTAGATGTTGTAAAATTTGTTTTTGTCTTCTCTCATAATTTCTTGTCCATTTTTTTCAGTTTGAGGAAGTTTTTAGAGTTAAAACTTGTATGAGCTGCGACCCTAAAATTTATTTTGCTCTGTTGACAGTTAGCGCCTTGTACAGAAAAACAAGTTATAGAAAGTGAACCAAAATGTATTCTTTCTAGTCGAAATAAAAATGTATGCTGTCTTATAGAATACTTATGGGAGGACATCTTTGACGAAGGGAGCAGATGGAAACTCTAGGGAGGACCGGACGAACGAAGATGGCAGTCACGATCATCCAGGCTTGGTTGGTACTGACACTGATGGTGGTAGCCACGACCCAAGACGAGGAACTCATGGCTATTGGAGTCGTCGCTGGAACCCACTTTCAACCAATGCCAAAGGTGATTGTGTACTCGTCCTCCATACCCTTAAATTTTGAGTCAGCATGGCCTCGGAAACTAACAAGTAATGTAGAAAATATAAATGTAGGAACAACTTGCTGTAACTCAGGACTGAAAGAATTTTGTCACGTTGTTAAAGAAACTAAACAGTTTTTGTTGCTCAAAGAAACTTAATTTTTCTGCTCATACTACTTCTACACAGACAGTTTTTCCGTCATTTAACTATTGTTTATGCGAGGATTGGCCTTCTGCCATCCCTCATTTGAATTAGACTTTGGAGACGAATGCCGCTAAAGTAGCTAAGATAGTGTTAGACAGGCCTATAGGTAATGAGAATTTCTGGGTTCGTAACTTTAGAGTATTGCTTTAGGCCTGGTAATTGTTATTTTGTTGGTTATTATTGTAAGGAACCCACTTTTGGCAGGATTAGGAATTGCACCCGTGTTGGAACAATGAGTTCCCAGTCTGTTGTCAATTTGGAGATTTTGTCCACAGTCGAAATTGTGTTGTTAGCATTGCTACTTATTGTTTGGATGGTTTGGAAAGTTTGCAGTAATAGACGCAGAAGAAGAAGCCGACCAAACCAGACTACCGTCGAGAACCCCTGTGACTCTACTGTAGAGTCGTCTGTCGTTGTAGAGCAGATCTGCCGCAGTGGCAGAGTTAAAGCTACTATGACTGACATAGGAAGAGTGGAAGTCAGTTTATGGCTTTCCATTGACGATGATGTTCAGGCGACATCTTTATTTGTGCATGTTGTCATTCTTTTCTGTTGTGATCGTGTTAATGAGGTAAAACTATTTAACTTATTAATGTGGTAATGTCGTAAAGAGGTAATGATCAGTTAGTTTTTTTTTTTTTTTAATTTCTCAGTGAGTAGGTAATTTTGACATTAATGTTTGCAAGCTCAATTTATTTATTGTTTAGGTGTTAGAATTCTTTCACTTCAAGGCAGAGTTAGTCCCTGATGCTTTCTGGCAATGGTTTAGGGTATGGTGCTATGAAACGGAGCCTTGGCATTCAAATTTGCTTTGTTGGTTGTGTGGAACACAGTGAATGAACTTGCCGGATTTTGAACTGTCCTGATAGTAGTCGGGAGACCATCACTCAAGAAC
This sequence comes from Medauroidea extradentata, assembly GCA_003012365.1. NCBI lineage: Eukaryota > Metazoa > Arthropoda > Insecta > Phasmatodea > Phasmatidae > Medauroidea > Medauroidea extradentata. The sequence continues at coordinate 10,088 of PNEQ01061163.1, read as the reverse complement.
AGGTATGCAGATTTGTGTTGTGAATTGAGACACTCCATTGTTTTTGTTTTAGAAGAGCCGTTTGAAGATCACATGAACTTTATCTGAGTCAACCATCTACATCAAGGTGTTAGTCCAACTGTAGGTTTAATGAGGGTGGAAAAACTAGCTATGTTTTGTGTTGTTTTGTCTTAGGCTAAGAGTTGTTGTGTGTCCTATCTCTTACTGAGACATAGCCGAAAAGAAATCAGTGTTGTATCGCAGTATAGTGAAATTAATGAATTTATAGTGAAGTTGATTATATTGTTGATGATTAACTATGATGCATTTTAGTATTTCAGAGATTGTTACCCTGATGCATAACGGTAATGTATGTTACTGTATTGTCGTGTCCCTGGCTGTGTCTTGATTTTATCGTAGTGAAGGAGTGCCAGAGATGGGAGCTCGCAGTGGGGCAGCTGGCCATGGAGTATGCAGTCACTGGAGACCTGAGAACGAAGTCTGTTTGCTGTTCTTCCCATCAAAAGTTTGTAATGGGATCTCCAGGACCTCATTCGTCATCCAGATGGCCAGCGCAGCGAGTATCCAAGTGGGTTGTTGAATTTATCTAACACAATGTACACACTCTACACCATTTGCCCTCTCAAAGACATTTGTTGTTACGCAGTCGAAATGAATATGTACCTAGGACGATTCTAACCAAGAAGAAAATGTTGTATAAAACTTTAAACTAAAATCTTTGTAAACTGGTAGTGAGATTATTACCTTGGTCGAAGTAGTTTTCATGGGAGCATGATGGTTTGGTGGCTCTGCTTTACCTTCGTTTTTTTTTTTTTGTAATTGTTAACAAAATGTTTAACAAAAACATGATTGTACTGTTATATTTGTAGGGTCCACAAATCACGACGACCCCGGTAATGTTACGCCGATAAAATTTTGATAATTTAAAATGTAGTGGAATTTTTTTTTGTTCAAATGGTCGTTATATTTTTTGTTAAGTTAACCTTTCGCTTAGTGTTGGGGAGTTTCGTACTTGAGCTAGACCGAGGAGGTGAAATTTAGAATTTCGTTTCTGCATTTTTTTGGTTTAGCGATCTCGCGCACCGTGCGAAGTCAATGTTCGTTTACTGTGCCGTTAGTAACAAGCTGAGTTGTCTCTTAAAGGTGTGGTGTGACGCGTAGCTGCGCGTGCATTGCTTTTGTTTTTTTCTTTATTTGGGGCCACTGTACGCTGTGGCGTGGTTGAGTAGGGACTGCTGGCGTATGCGACCTTGGAGTGAGGTTATCGATCGGAGGCGTGCATCCACCCTTCCCCCCACCTGTGCTTGCCTTTGCTCTCTCTTTTTCTCTTACTCTCTTCTCACTCTGCACATGCTGCACAACGACTCTTTCTGTCTCCCACTATTCTGATGCTCTTTCTGTCCTTCCCCACTCCTCCCCCTGACTCTTCCATCCACTGTTTTGCTTGGAGTGACTAATTTTGTTGCTAGTCTTTTTGGAGTGTCGAGGCCACGTCGTTTTGTTTATTGATTGGTCGGTGTGTATAGTTTCTGTTGAAAGATTGGTGTTTTTCTTCCACGTGGAGTCGGGTCGATACTCAGTGGCATGTTAGTTCATTACTCCCGAGAAGAAATGCGCTGAGTGTTTTCGGTATGGCATGATGTGCCATCTTGGCGAGAGTCACTTGGTGAACACGGTACGAGACAGACGTGGCGTGACCCGCGGAGGGGGTCGTAGACTGGTCAGAATTTAATACATAACAGCTCTCTCTTTGTAACTCGGACCCCACTACCTATGCTCCCTAAGGGCTGCTGCTACCCCAGTTGTGTGAAGTTTAGTTGGGGCTTTGTGCTACCCCAAGTCACGAAATTCATTTTTTTTGTACTGCACGTGGTGGAGGTTTGTTATTTGTTTTGCTGATAGTTGTGTTTGATACCTAACGGGTGAAATCGTCGGCGGTCTGCCTGACGACAACGAAGTCCGTTACAATAAATATATATTTTTTTGGTTATGGTAACAATTTTGTTACCATAACAGAAAATTATGGTCTACACATCTGGCGTGCTAAATAATGTTGGCCTGCAACCACTGCAACCAGGATATTGTTGCCAAGATATACAATTTATAACTGCTACTTCATTTATGAATAGGAAACTTAAGTATGATACAATTTTAACAAAATGCAGATATTAACTGATTTCATATTTAATTTCTATAAACATCTTAGCTCTTCTGCATTGCAGATATTTGTGGATCGTAGTTAAATTATTTAAAAAAGGCATAGATGTACTACCATTTGAATAACTTTATAGAGAATTAATATTCGAAACATATATAGTAGCTGATGCTGTTATGTGTTATTACTATTAGAATAATGTGTAAATATGCTCGGACTTATTTTTACCGTGTCGCGGAAGGGTTGCCTACCCAGCAGCCTCCATCGCTACAAGGACGACTCAGTGGACTTCAAGATGGCGGCGCAGTAAGTTCGTATGCTTTCGGCTCGGTGTATATTGTTTTATAAAGTGTGTAAGATGGTGTGATGTCTCAACATTTTGGTCCTCCAGGCCGGATAGGTGTTGCATACCCCTGTCAAGTGCACACACATTCGGCCGTCCTTGACAGGAAAACCAATTTGGTCACCTTGACGTCTGGTTAAATCCGGTAATTTCAAATGTGTTTTCAAACTTTCTCATTTTCTGCGCGGTGGTAAATGGGGGAGGGAGGAATGTTGCATCATCCTGTTGACCTCCTCCCTCCTCAGCTCTTGGGATCGCGGAACCGGTTTCCCCTCCACTAGCTGGTGTGACCTCGATTTGCGGTATATAGTCTGTGACTCTGTCTCGTGTGTTCCAGTTGCGCTCCAGCTCGTGCAGTGACTATATCGACTGCAAGCCATGCCTCGTCGTGGACACTGAAGACGCCCAGGTCAACGATGCTGTGGAGGAGGTATGCAGGAGCTTATATACAATTTTTATGATTCTCAAGCAGTAGATAACAAGTACATGTATTCCATGAGTGGAATTCGAGGAGACACTACGCATCCAGCGCGCCCTCGGTGGGTACGTGTACAACTTGCTCACTCACAGTCATCTCCAGCATCTCTTGTGTCAGCCATTCTTCGTCATCCAGTGGTGCAGATTATATTACTTTCGGCTGCTGGTGACATTGTTTCGCAAAGTAGACCATTTATTGTTTCATTTACGTCCAGAACAGTTACAGTTCGGGGTCCTGCCAGCACTGACTTTGGTGCATATAAATCAGACGATAAAATCTTGCACATATTAGTACAGAACATGGGCACCCCTGGCAAGGTGATTACCTGGGTTTGCCAACTCATGGTGCAGTATAAGTACTCAGTAATGGCTGATTTGAATATGTTACCAGGCGTGTGCGTCGAAACGACCGACGAGGAGTTTTCTAACATGTTATCTCTTAGTAATTGACTTGCCATAGAGATCCGCCTCCGAGTGCGGCGCCTCTACTTTGACCTTCGGGTGGGGTATAGGTGACTCCAGCTATGGCAAGGCCTTGACGTGGTGCTGGAGCTTGCTCGTACCAACTTGCCAACCACGTGACTTACAACCACGTGGCGGGACACACAGACACGCTAATGTTGCCAGGACATTTGGTCCTCCGGGCCAGATTATGTCTCGTGTGTACTCGGAATTGTAACGGACGTGTGTTGTGTTATAGTTTATTGGTATTTTGCATTCAAGATAAACACCACGCGCCGGACGATGCCGCTGACGCCAATGTTTGAATCAATTCAAGTCTCACCCATCCCCAGAAGAAATCAAGATATTCTTCGTTTTTTAAAGCTTTGTGTAATTAATTAACAAGTTTCTTCAAGTCCCGTGGCTTCGAGTTAGTGTGCCACGTTGTTGGATAGTTTGGTTATATCGTTGTTTGCCACATGGGTGAGTAGGCCTAAAATATTTTTCTTCTCTTGTTTAGTCGATGTTGTTTTGTCTTCACATCTCTTCAGTAGTTAAAATTACCATTTCTTGATGAAATTTAGCCCCATGTGATTTTACTACTTCAATTGTTAGAGTCGTTGCAGTGTTTGTTCTGAATCTTAGGCCTAAGTTCATTGTTTTGACATTGTGTATGTTGTCTTTTCTTGTTCGATAAGGGGTTCAAAGCTTTCTTACTGAAGTTAAAACTTCAGGAAACTAAATTAAAACACATGAAGGAACAGGTACAAACTCGTTTAAATACTCCTGAGGTCACTCTTGAAACTGTTGAGGTAAATGCCTTTAATGTACAGCTTGATGCTGTTTATAGGGTGGTCACGATTATGTTTGACGAGTTTATATTAGTGGACCCTCTCCCTGACGAATATGATGAGAACATGTTCACCACCAAACATGAGAATTTCTTTACTAAAATCTCTGATATTAAATGTGCCATAATCTCATTTCTATCCAGGCATGTAGTAGGATCATATTCAGAAGGCAACGTTGCTGCTCTATCTCCTAGTGTAAAGCTTCCAAAAAACAAATTTCCCCACATTTGACGATCAATGGGAGGAATGGCCTATGTTTTTTCAATTGTACCTGGCTACTTTTCATGAAAATAAGTTCTTGGCAGATGTGGAAAAATACCTGTATTTATTGGGATGTCTCAAAGGAGACGCTTTACATCTAGTAAAAAATCTACCTGTCACGTCAGAAAACTATTCGGTATCTTGGGAACTGTTGACTTCCCACTACCAAAATTCAAGAAAGCTCACTACACCCTATGTAAATAGGATCCTTGATCTTCCCCCTGTAAATTATGAAAATCACCAATTCTAGGACATTTTGTCAATACCTTTAATGAAAATGAATGGGCATTGGAGGCATTAGGGTACAACATAACAGAAGAAAATCCAGTATTAATAACTGTGTTGTTGCGGAAATTGGATGTGGGACTGCATACCATAAGGCTACGAATATGCGCCGATCTACCACCCCTACACACACATTTCCTACTTTATCCATGTCCTAACAATTATTGTGTTTAATTCAACGTGTGCTCTGTTGCAGAGCTTCTTCCATTATCATATTCTATTTGTACTAGTTTTTCTGTGTCCTTTATCTGACTTTTGCTCTCTTGGGGGTGAGCGCATGGCCCCAATCGCATACAATCATATCAAATTAAAGATGTAAGTGTATATTTGAACACATAAATTTAACAGGTTTGCCTTCTCTGTCGTAATTGATAATATATTTATAAAAAAAATATTTTACTAACACCCAAACTCATATTTTATTACGATGCAGTTTCCACATAGATTTACAGTTAAAAATGTGCAAAGCCTGTCGCCATATCTGCGAACTCCAGCCTTATAAATTTGAGATTTACTATCTAAGCGAAGTTTGTCTTTTTACAGGAAATAATTTTTATTTATATAAACTTACTTGAGACCTAAATTTTCAATATGGCAATTCACTTGGTATTGGTCTAAGAAGCTTGATTGTCACCCAACCACTAGGTCGTAGCAACATTACGCTTAGTAATATAGAGGAACAGGTTTTTCCCAGTAAATTGGTGAACAGAGTGCTAAAATAATAAAGTAAGTGACAAAAACATCACGATAATTATGTGAGTACTCACCATTCGTGATTGATGAGAACTTCAAAATAATTGCATGGATATACCATCTTTATTATATTTTTGTAACCTTAGACGTTTAAAATGGAGTCTTCATTCCAATGAACTATATATATTTCTCCCGGAGGTAGTTCTATCTGCTTTTTTTTTCAGGAGCTACATCTTGTGCATCTGAAACTAATGTAGCATATTTACCTCTACTTGCATCGTCAGGCTTTTCCTCAAATGGTCTGCCGGTACTTGTACCATCAGCTGTGTCTTCAATTAATCTGCTTATAGGTAATCAAATTAGAGAGCCATCATCTTCACTGTGTGTCGCTCCACCTTTTCCTTAGCACTTACTACCAGAAGGTGTTATTAAGGCATGTGATCAAGGATTCGAACCTAAAGTTTACGACAGACTATGGTGCAGAATGTGGCCAACCACATTATAGGGCCTATGTAATCTCAAATCTTATTCATTGATGGATGCAAAAAGTATAGCAGCAACTATTGTTTCCAGATGAAGAAAAACAATAAGTGGTGTACCATGTTCTGACAGTGTCGAGCAGTTACAGTACTCTGTATATGACAGAATCAACTATCTGAAACCAACGGAGCTGAAAACTAAGAGGAAACAAGTTCACGAAAGCAGCTACGTGGAGGAGCAGCAAGCAGAAAATATACCAGCGAGTGCATCTTCTCATAACGTTGATTGCTATGATAAGTTTGGGTGTGCCTTATTTGGACCTGTGCTTCCAGGACAGGAAAGTGCTCAAAGAAGAGAGAAAAAAACAGCTTTCATGAAAGACCATGCCAGTCCCAGTTTATCCAGCAGTAGAGTCTCGCAGCTTATGAAAGAGACATAGCCATCATATAGGGCTGCCATTAATCGTAAGCCTATCATAAGAAGTTTGAAGACAGTACTCTTTGAATGGTCTTACCTGAGGGAACTTCAGCACTATTTTGGGCATGCTTCAGTTCTTTTAAAGAATAATGTTCTAAGGAAATGGAACACCAATTTAGAGACAAAAAGCCCACAAATTTGTATATTATTAAGTGGGTTGAGAATAAAAAGCCTTCTATCGACAAGGCGAAGAATGCAACCGGCATTAATCGTATGATCGAAATCATAGAAGAGTCAACTGCTGCTGCAGTCAATTTAAGAAGTGATGTGCCAAAACTTCTTGCTGTGATACCTCTTTTGATTGAATTTTTGGAAACAACAAAGAGCAGTGTTCCGAATTTAAAATGTAATATTTCATTTGTAGTTTGTTTATTCTGTTCTGATCAAATCTCATTACATAGTACATGAAGGGAACTTGCTGAACTACGATCGAATTCTATCTATACCCTGACGAATTCTGGGGAAAAAGAAGATGAAGAAAGGTGTAATTTAATAAATAATTTATTGGAGGAAATCAAATCTCTAAAACAAATAATTAAGATTCTTTGAGATGATGAGAAGAGGATGAAGGAGATACACAACATGAAGGGCAATATTTAGAAGGTACGTGGGCTTCAGTTGCAAAAGGTTCTAAACCTTATGCTCTGAAACAAATATCTTTGTTGAAACTAAGAAATAAATTTCGGTGTCATAACTACTACGCAGCGTCTTCCAGATAGAAAACAAACTTCTACTCAGCAACTTCCGGCTAGAAAATAAAAACTAAAGCAGGCAGTAAAAACACCAAAGTTAATAAGCAGAAACATTTTTAATTTGCCAATAGTCACGAAATGGGCATGCTGAAAAAAAATTAGTGAAATTCATCGCTAACAAAACAGTGCAAGAAATGGTGAAACCCAGTGCTACTTTGGAAGAGATAACTAGAATTAACCCTGAGGTTTGTGGTGAGCTTAGTTCGAACGACGCTGTCGTGTTATTAAGAGGGGGAAGCGAAGTCAGAAAAAATTAGGCCGGAAAAACTGTAAGTAGCCTCCGTTTGTGTTTATCTAAACTCACACATACAAATGTTGTATTTGTTAATCTCCCAACCAGGTGTGATTTACCACAGTGGTCAGTGGTGAAAACTGAAACAAAAACAAACGCCTCAATGCTGAGAGTGTGCCAACACTTCAAGAATGTCTCAGTGTGTGATGTTAGCAACTTAGACCTTTCCACACCACACGTGGTCTTCACCTCAGCAGTAAAGGAAAGTATGTGACTGCCAGTAAGATCAGCAAATTTATAAGAGCACAGATAAGTATGGATGTTATTACTTTACCACAAAATGTAGAAATCATACATATTCAATTAAACAGTGATAGTCAGGGAAACAAATTTGCTTGACTGGTTTTCTACAATATTGTGCTGAAAGTCAGTCAACGTTTCAAGATTCTTTGTTAAATAGTTGTTATACAACTGTTCACAAACCCCTTACAGTAACAAGTGATAGTAAATTCATAAAAAAAGAAGAGCACAGTAATACTAGAAAACGGTAAACAAAGCAGGTTAGTGGACATAATCCTAGGAAGCATGACAGTGTGATATATATTTATTCATGCATATTCTTTGAAAACCTCAATATGTAGTGTTAAGGTGTTTTAGATTCAGGTTAATGTAGGTGTGTAGATGGTAACATCTAATTATCCACATTAACATGACACACACCAAACAAATTAAATATAATTATGAGTCCAGAAAGGATGTAACTTACTCTTAGAAAAGGTTTGCAATCATGTGAGGGAACTGACTGAAATCCAAAATTAAAATATAACATTTAAAATCAAACAGTTATGAAATTCGTGATCCAAAGTTAAAATAATAAATTGTTAATAATAAGTAGCACTCACAATACTTGAAAAATATCCTCAGGGTCCAAATAACAGTTTAGATAAATGTCTCTAATATTTACTCGGCTGCTCAATTACAAATACTAATTTTCCCAGGACCTCTGGGTACAGGTATCTAATAATCCTGTGGAAACGTCCATATCTAGGAAAATAAGTACTCAAAAAGTTCAACTTAATCACCCCGAAAACACTCATAGTAAATTGAAAATATTTTGAAACAATAATTCGCAGCAATATATGGACATTCGGGTAACAAGGCAAAGTTCGGGTTTTTCACTTCTGGCCAAAATGGCTTATATCGGCGTCCTGTTCCTTTTTTGAAATTCACTATTAAATTTCTGTTTGTGGTTCCTACCGCTCGACCCTCTTCTTACATCGTCGGCGAACCTAAACTACGTACTATCTTTTTGGTGGCACTACCTCAGATCCTATCTTTAGGATGGGCCCGAATTAAAACGATTTACATAGGGCGTAAAATACTACGTCACCATTCATTCAAAGAAGCCACCAAAAAGTCCCTGTAGCATACGTGAAAGTAAGGACTACAAAGTCATACTTTCCAATCCTTAATTAAAGTAGCGAAAACGTGTTAAGTATTACAAGTAAACAAAAATATAGTGAAATTATTACTCCAATATTAATAAATTAACAATCAGCAATTTAAAAAGGATTACATCAACTGTAATTACAATTCTGGATAAAACCATCTAATTATAATCAGAGACTCGTTCTCGGCATACAATCGCCATGTTGTCATACTAATTAAATTACGTCGGGGCTTCTAAAAATACGGGAAAATATTTCAAATACTCTTAAAACACATAATTTAGCATAAAATTAAGTTTTTAGTGGTTAAAATATATTTCTGTGACTTACACATTAAATTTACCGTTAATGCAATTAACATAAAGTTCATAATTCATACATCACAACAGGCATAATATTACTAATTTTGTGAATTAAGGAATATTTCATCAGAATATTAGAGGATTGAAACACAAATTTGATGAACTCGGTATTTGTGTGGACAAAATTTTTGACCAGAAAAGATAGAATTGAGTGTTCTGTGTTTAACTGAACATCACTCAAAGCCTGGCTTACTTGAGCACATTAATATATACAATTATAAAAAAATATCTAGCTTTTGTAGGACGAAGTTAAAACAAGGGTGGTGTATGTATTATTATTAAAAAATAATTTCACTTTTGCAAACATTTATTTGTCTATTTGTTGTGGAATACAAATTAGTGGTTTGGGCAAAACTATTACTCTTATATCACTATATAGAGCTCCTTCTGGAAACTTTCAAATATTTATAACAGAACTTGAGAAGTTGTTAGAAGGCTTATTTTCTGCTGATAGACGTATAGACTGATTTAAACGATGATTACCTTACAGGGGGTAATCAAAAATTGCATTTGAATTCTGTCATGAATTTATTTAACTTGACCTCTGTAATTGATTTTCCAACAAGGATATGTGAAAGCACCAAAACAACAATAGATCACATTGTTATCGACTAATGTCATTATGATCAATTTAGAGTAAACCCGCCAAATATGGGCCCCGGCTTAATATGGGCCCCTATTGTGTTCAACGTGGGTGGTGCTGCTATCTCTTGACTTCCGTCAGAACTGCTTCAACTAGACGCGCGCAGTGGCTTGTTACGTTTAGAGCGCGCATTACCAACAGTTACAGCGTCCGCGGCGATTTACGTAATTTCCTTTATTCTGAATATT
>PNEQ01061162.1:0-27901 GCA_003012365.1 Medauroidea extradentata | reverse complement strand
ATGAAGTTAAAGTAGAAATTGAAAAGTACTTAAATGAGAACACATCTGCTGCACATTCTTCAGTGGCAGAATACTGGAAAAATAATGAAAACTTTCCAATTTTGTCAAAACTTGCCTCACGGTATCTTTCAGTGCCTCCATCCACAGTTTCTAGCGAAAGATTGTTCAGCACGAGTGGCCTAATCTGCGACACAAAAAGGAACAGACTAGACCCTGAAAGGGTTAGAATGCTCGTGTTTTTAAATAAAAACTTGAGAAATTGAACATTATTTTAATTTGTGCTTGCTCAATTTTTAAATAATCTATATCTGCAACCATGTGAATTTTTTTAAGGTATTCTTGTCGTTTGTTTATCTGCAGTGAATTTTTGCTGCTGTATATTGACTGAGTTGGTATGTAACTTATGTTTTTCCAGACTGAACATTATTATGTAAATATTATATTTTCTTTTTTTCATTTGCTTACTTTGTACAGTAATGTTCATAACCTAGCCTGGTAGCCATTGAATCTAATTTCATTTTTAGCTAACTTTCTTACTTTCTGAAGGCCTGTAGTCTGTTATATTTAGCATTCTCATTTTAACTATATCTGGTAGTACAGTAATTAAATTTGACCATTATATTATAGTTTGAATTTATTTTTCTTCTCAATAAAATTATAGTTATTACGAAAGTATCTAAGGAAATATTTTATTTATGTCCAAATAACATATATTGTCCAAAGTTGTGACACGAACCAGGTTTAGCAGTTTACAAATTACTGAGATTATTGCAATTTTAAGTAATCTAACTACTCAGAATCGGGAATCGAAATTAAAGAATCGGACTTAGAATCGGAATCGGTGAAAATCTGTACTCAACCCATCACTAATTGTAAGTGTGCTTATAGTGGTTGTTACACACTGTGTGCAAATGTGGTACACAGCTAACATTAATTTGATTTCATGTTTGAGTACAACATTGCGCTGGTCCTATGTATTTTGCCACGTCATCGATTTTGCTTCCTTAGGGGGCGATCGCCCCCCACCCCCTTGGATTCATGCCTGGCACCGTTTACTCCCATGCTGCCAGGCAGAAAATTAAAAAAAAACAAGCCAGCCTCATCAGCATTTTTTTTTTTTTTTTAAATCGTAGCCCAAAGTAATGTTTGCCAAGCGTTCAATTCAATCATCTTGAATTGTCTAGTCTACTGAACTTTCCTCACCACAAATTTAAGTGTACTAAGGTTCCATTGTGCCTTGGAGCCAACCCCCTAATGCCTGAAAATCTTCAAACGCCCATCTTAAGAGCTTTTCCTTGAAGCATAATTCCAGAGACCGTAATATTTTAAGACAGTTGATTTTGCGACAGCAAATTTTTCCATGACATCACAAAAAAAGTTTAATTTTATAGTCTCTGTCACGTGCACAAACAGGTTATGAGATACCATACAAAACGTGTTCTCACAGAAAACGAATCGGCAGGAACTGTAGCGAACCTACACCAAAAATAATTGGTGCTGTAAAAATGGCCTACAAGAGGTATTTGGTTTCGCTGCATTTTAAAGTGTAAATTTAATGAACTTTTACTGTAGTTTCAACAAAAGTTATGCTGGAAAATTGCATGAATTTTAAAACCTAAATAAAAATTACGCCACAGCTTTCAGATTGTAAGTGCATTAGAGACAGTCTTGATTAATCAATACGCAGCTTTGGTAGAATTGTAGTTCGGTATTACGGACATTACTCAATGGATGCAGGAGGAACCTGCTCATAAGTACTCTCTGTTGATGCGTTAGCGTATGGTCAAGAGTCACGTGATATGTTTTTGTTTACGTTCACATGCCGTATGTAATTGTTCAATGTAAATATGAAGAATAAAAAGAAAGTACATACAAGTTTTTAAATATTACTTGTTTCAAAATTTACTTCATGATTATTCGTTCAATTGAATATTTTCATCTGAGGAAAAACTAGAAAGTCTAAAATTTGTTTAGGTGAAATGAAATTAAATGTTATGATATATGTTTTCAGCAGGACCAAACATTGAGTTTGGTTTAGCGAGTGTTCGTCTGACTAAAGTTTGTTGTCTTGGTGCTTCCCTGTATATTTCAACTATCACTTGACTTATTTTTCCAACAAACACTATGGAAGTCTGGCTATTCGTTCGCGAGGAGACACTTGGAAGCTCTGTTTTCTCATTTTTTTGGGACAAAGGCCAGTCATATCTACTGTTCAGCGGGTTCTTTTGATCAGAAGACGTCTGGCTACTGATATCAATTTATGTTTCTATTATTACATTAAATAATTTCCCGCACTTTGCAGGAAAAAAATTCAATTTTAAAATTTGATTTGTTGGGGGGGGGGGGGGGGGGGACTAAGCAGCTATCGATGTTACAAATGTGATGAGAGGAACAGAGAGTATTAGTAAAATCGAAGGGTCTAGTGTATGTGCAACATTGATTCTCTTAATAAGCACAAATAATTAAGTGTTGACAAGTGTGCGTGTGTGAATGTAAAGTATTTTGTGTGTTGTCTTGCCATGTAACAGTAATTTTGAAAACAATATTGTATCATGTAAGTTAATTGTGTAACAGCAGGATGCCAGCTGAGCAGTGCTTGTGTATATGATCACAGCAGCAGGAGTGTTAAAGTTCAACATTTTAGTTTTGGAATAAGTACTGGTATATTGTGCACATATGGTTTTCCTAGTTACTTTTTTCTGTTCTAAAAAATATTTATCATCATCCAATGCCACTGATCATCTTTCCTTAGAGAAAAATGTTCTATAGAAATAAATTTGAGGATCTTAAGTGCAACAGTCGAACAATAGTGTGATTGCAAGACTGAAGAACTGAAAAACAAAACTTTGTATTTAATGTGTTAAGCAATGTAATATTACGCAAAAATAAACTTATGCATGTTGAAGACAAAATTAAAAGTTATTAATGTGAATATACTTTATTGGCAACCATGAATAAGTACATCACACAAAGTAGCCAACACATTCACAAAATCATAATTATTGGGTGGCAAGTAATTACCAATCGCCTAGCTGAAAAAACACTACACATTGAAGATGCAGGCAATGCTAAAACACATGTAAGAACCCACAGCTGCAAAGTTCACAATTCTATGAGAAAACAATGTTCTCTGCTCAGAAAATAAACTTTTGTAATAAAAACTATTCAACAATGTACATCAAGTTGCACAGAACAAAAACTACATTGGGCTAACATGATTTGTAACAGTCCTGAAAGCTGGTTTGAACCTATAGTTTCATTGAAAGTGATATCAAAGGTTCTGTTTAAATGACAAATTTGAACCTTGAAATTTTTTCAATGGGCATGACAGTTTCACAAAGATTTTTGTCATTGTAAAATTACCGTGAATGCTATGACTTATGAGCTTACATATATTTTTATACAGACAGTTATCGAGTGGCTTGTCAACCAAACTAGGGTGTCCAGCCAGATTCCTATTTTCTGTATAATTCCCACATTTTTTCTCAAAATTTCAGTACAAAGAAAAAAAATAAATCACAGAAAAATTACAATAACTGCTATGACTCGCCATATGCCTATTTCCAGCATACACAGTTACAGAAACCAGTACCTGTGTTGTAAAGGAAATAAATACGTAGGTTACCACATGCCGTCAGCGAGAGAGGTCAATGAACTGCGACAGCCGATTAATAACGTACGCGGCCACAGTTTTGAAAACGAGAGATGACATCTCTAGTAGCTGTGTAATTCTTTATTTCCTTCAGGTGCTCTTTCAGTGGCAGCAAGAAAAGCACACAGTAAAACATCCTATTTATCTGATTAGGAGAAAAATTATCTGTGGGTACAACCCACCACTATATATGGCAGTTTGCAAAATAAATGCTCCCAAGTACTGAAAATTATATTACTAAAGACAATTAGCAAAGGGAGGGGGAGGGGTGGAAACCACTCACCCACCATTGCCAACAGTTTGTTTGTACGACTGTGTTGTCAATTAAAACCAATAAGACTGAATTTCGACCTCAACTCTCCAAATATATCACTCAATGACAGTATCCCTGACAATCACATGCCGCATTTACCCGAATAGAGACCGACCTCAATTCTAGGCCGACCCCCTATTTCTATTTTAGTTTTAATGAAAAATATGTTTTTACTCTTACCTCAGTTCAAGATTGATGACTTTTTCACAGACAAAATAATACACTACACCCCCGATTTTACAAACCCTGGATTTAACGGAGGTAACGATTCTAAGAATACAATCTCAGGAACCCTAAAAGAATTACAAAATTCTATGACAAAAAAAAACTGTAAGGAATTACATTGACAATGAATAAAATATATATTATCTAATTCACTGCATTAAAATATGAATTGTAGAGTTGCAGTTGGTAAGTTACAATATTAAAAATAAAACAAAAATAGTAAAAATCCGTTAAAAAATGTGGCAATGACAGTTTGAAAACTGCGCGCCGCCTGTGCCAAGCCGGCCAGCCTGTCTCCATCAACTACGACGTATTAGGAGCTATATTGAGATCGTACTATAGCCGCAAAGATCCAATGCGTGCACACATGCTCATTTAACTATAGTACAGCCTCCCCTAGGCTGTTTCACGGCATCACATCTCTCTCGCCTCGCGTCGAATGTGTGTACGTTTTTACACGAACCCTATAAATAATAGTGTGAAATTATTATTTTTTTATTGAGTTAACACCCTACATACTTAAAACAATTAACTTGGCGCATAATTTGCTTAAACAACGCATCATTGCACCTCGTACGTGCATTTCACAAGTGAGTAAGATAATAGCGCTACCTATTTGCCACGTGTAGAAACATTTGTCTCCACCATGGGTATGTCGAACTTGAAAAATAAATAGACGTTCGTGTATTGTGTAGTCCTGGAACTACTAGTTTATTTTTACCGCACATTCTGGCTGTGAAAGTGATTCATTTGCAACCACTTATACATGTGATTCTCGACGATTTTAGAAAAAAATGTCACAAAATGGTATTTTTGGAACACTGAACATCGGTATATGCTACAGTGCCGCTATCTACGTTCCATCTTGTGAACGTTCATACAGTTGCGCTATCTGTCTGCTCTGCACGCTGCTTTCTACATTCGTGTACAACTCATCAAACGTCGAGGGATTGTTTTAACGTTAAGTTATATAAAACTGCGCAATGAATAAATACATCAGTTTTTTTCTTCTTTCTTTGATAAATAATTTACAAGGGCATTGTGCTAGTAACGAATGCCTACTTTTTTTTTTTCATTAAACGTTACGTAGATCGGGCTATTCGCTCACGAGAAGGCACTTGCAGCTCGGTTTTCTCTTTTTTTTTTAGGACAATGGTTGGTCATATCTATTGTTTAGCGGTGTTCTTGTATCGTAAGACATCTGCCTATTGATGTAAATTAATATTTCAACTATCACTTGATCATGTGCAGTGTAAATATTAAGTAAAATTGACTTGATGTACCATATGGTAAAAAAAATTTGTACACTATTTAAGTCAGAAAAGATATCCTATAAAAACTGAAAACATGTTGCAGGAAAGAAAGATTGTACACTGCACACGACTCAACTCTTCACGCCGCTAGCGGGCCTAGAAATTGATACAGCACACGTAAATAGAACCTTTCTTTATCGTTGTAGAAATAGAAATAAATATAATAAATATAAACACAACTTCTCACCAGCACAAGATAAAGTTTGAGTACAGTAAATTTTATATGTTACGAGCAGTAATAAAATAAAAACCTTATCAGCCCACATGTAGCATACAGGACTAATTGTATTTGCATCATAGGCCATTTTTACGTTGCAGCAACCTGCACAGCCACATGCCTATGTGCCGAGTGATCAATAACACAGCGGAAGTTGTCAAGGTCAAGTATTGTTCAGAGCTAAGGATAAGGCAATGCTCAGGAATGTGGCTGGGGGTAGCGACAAGCAGAGAGCTGTGTGACCCTAACCACCACTCCGCTGCTCTGCCTTGCCTTCTCAGCTCCCTACAGTAAGGTAGGTAGGTATTGTCTGAGCTCAATTCTAATGCGCACAACATGATGTGAAGCTAGAGAAAAATAAAGATGAAATAACGCTGAATTGTTTTCTTTTTTGCTTCTTTAAAGGACTGAGTGCCATGCTGTAATGACGAAAAAAATTCTCTTCACCCCCTAACCCCTGGGCAGACAACCAACAGACACAAAGACGATGGCTGGGGGAGAGTTGGAGAGGAAAGACAAAGTTCTTTGCAGCCAGACAGGATGCGCTAGTTGCACGTGACTGTGAATATCAGACAGTGGGTGGGAGTAGTGTGGCTGCAGCTGCAACGAGTGACAACGTACTACACAAGGCACGGAAGTTGATGCGCACGCACACAAGCTCAAACTGGCTTGATGGCTGAGGGTGAGACGAGTATTGGCTGGCTGGCTGGCTGGCGTGGACAGTCGGGAGGGGTGTTATACAGCACAGCACGCGCGTGGTGGAACGTGAGAGGAGTGCAGGGAGGAGGGAGTGTTGAGAAGTGAAGGAGAGGAGGAGATAAGGTAGCCTTAGTCATCACGATTCACGTCTCACATATGCTGGTGTTGCACGGGTGGCCTAACTCATCCAGCGCATGCTTTAACTGTATTCCAGCTTAAGTTTCTCACATTTTTTTAATAGTTTTTTTTTTCACAGATGCATATCACTAATTTATGATAACTGCAGTATGTTATTGTTTAATGTACGCAAAATTATTTTTAAATAAAATTTTACTGTGATCTATTGCAGTTTGCTTAACTTTGACCAACTTTTAAATTTTTTATTTTTATTTTTTTAGGGTTCCTGGAAATTATGTAATTAGATCGCCGATGTCGTTAGATAGGAGGTTTACTGCAGATGCCAGTCAGAGTGGGCGCGGTGCAGCACTCTTGCAACATAGGCAACCAGTCAGCTATCCATCCAGATGCTTAACCCAGACAGAGTGTAACTGGGTACACACAGAGAAGGAAGTCCTTGTAAATTCTTTGGCTGTAACTGCTTCCATCACTACTTATGTGTAGGGCCCGGTAGTTTTTGCGAAAAGATTTTTGCTCCACTTTGTTTCAGTGTCTTACTTGTACACCTGCAGCTCAACTTCATGATTATTGGCAGAGTATTTTTGTGCAGAGTCATTATTCATTTGACTGTGCCAATCAGTACATGGATAACTGTGACACAACACATCTGTGATTTGCGGGTTTTACATTCAGACGCTGAACGTTACGGCATCCAATCATTGACCACAAAGCAGAGCTGCAGGTGTGCACGTAAGATACTGAAAAAAAGTGCTGCAAAAATATTTTCGCGAAAACTACCGGGCCCTATTTATGTGGTCGAACAAACAAACATAGTTATGCACATGGACCACCAGCCATTAGAGACTATTTTCAAGAAGCCAATGCTGTCCACACCAAAATGTCTCCAGTACACTCATTTCAAATTGCAGGAATACGATAGGGTGCAATACAAGAAAGGTACAGAATTGTACTTGGCTAATTGCATAGATACGTACAAAGGATTGTAACGTTCGGGAAACCAACTCGACAATTATAAATGCACAAATATATAATACTCCCGGGGAGTCATATCAGGACGAGGGTAGGGAGGGACATCTAACCCAAACAACAGAATAACTGGAGTCAGAATGTCATACGACACTGTATTAATAACAAATATACAATATTACACAGGGCACTTCAAAAGATACATATGAAAAGACGTTCGGCGAAGGAAGGGACCTACCCGAAGGCATAAAGACCACAGCAAGTTACAGTTTCTTACCTAAGCTCAGGAGAGGGTATGTCGCGGTCGAGGCGTCATCGCTCACTAGCCTGGCGCACGCCCGGCCAGACCACGCCGACTCGGGATCGCAAGGGGGAGGAGGGGAGGCGCGGAAGGGAAGGGAACCAAAGGGAGGAGAATGGAAGGGGAAGCGCTGACGTCACCAGTCACCAACACTGCGGCAGAAGCGAGCGGAGGCAGAGGCCCACAGCCTCAAGCACCGACATGTCCAGGCCAACCACCAGTGAATTTAGGGGCCATCACAGGATTCATTTGATCAAACATACGCAGCTATCATTTGGTGAAAGAGCATCACATTGCATATTCGAAAAAAAAAAAAAAAAAAAAGAGGGGGGTGGAATCCTACTAATTGTTTTTCAGTTTTCTCATAAGCACCCTGATATGTGACAATACTGCCACCTCTTGGGAACTTTTGCAAGACCCTGCATGTTGTACACAATGTTATTATACATAGTGTAGTAAGGAAGGTCAAGTTCGGGGTTGGCAGTACTGCTATAGGACGACAGTATGCGACATGGCGCCACGCCAGAACAACATGAAACATGTTGGCAGCATAGGGATTGTGAGTTTGATTAAATGCATTCTGCGCACAAAATATAACTGCAAATGTCTGGGTCGACGCGCACAAATTAAGCAGTGAATCGGACGAGGCGGCTCTGTGCAGGAGCACAAAATTATTGAGAATAGAGTAGCTTGCCCGAACACAATGGAAGAGGCGGGCGATCGTCTTATACCGGTACCGAGGCCGATTGATGTAAATTCGGGTGATGTCCAAGAAAACTGAAACTTTTTAAGTTTCAATTTGAAAACTCTTGTATAGCTACAGGGCTCGACAAGAAGGATGAAACCATTAAAGTCGCTTGTTTGTTTAACTTTATCGAGCGGGTCCGTGTTAAGATCTATCAGTCATTCGACATAGCAGAAGCAGACAAATGGAAAACAAGTACTATTCTGCCTGCAATGAACAAACACTTCACTGCCGCGACCAGGTGCAACTCCACCTGGCCTGTGGCCTGGTACGACGACAACCTTTTTCTATTCTCATATTGACAGATCGTTGTTGATCTGATTCGGTAGCAGTTGTTTTCTGAACAACTTTAAGTTGAAAACTGTTTCTCCTTATCATTCTTCCCTCCACAGAAATGAGATATGAGCGTGGAGTATCAGCTGTTGAATATACAGTATCATATCTATGTAAGTCTGTGATCCACACTGTTATCTCGAGCCTGTATTGGGAGGCGTTCTTGAACTTTATGGGACCTGTCGAAATTGCTCTTCTGGTGATGTTTAGCCTTTTGATGTATAGATTGAAACTCTTCCCTACTATTTGGACACAAATTTCTCTGTAACACTGGTAGGGTATCACGGAGTGACCGCCCCATTAACAGCTGTGCTGGACTATACTTAAGGTCAGTAAGTGGTGTGTTCCTGCATGCCAACAATCCCAAGTGGGGATCAGCTGACCGCTTGATGATATTTTTCACATTCTTTACTGCAGCTTCTACTTCCCCATTACTCTGTAGACATCGAGGACTGCTAGTAACATGAGTAAAATTATACTCCTTAGCAAAGTCTTTGAAAGCTTGAGAGGCATACTGGGGCCCGTTGTCTGACCTTAATTCTCGTGGAATCCCTTGGCGTGGGAAAGCAGCTTTACATTTAGCGATTGTAGCTGCTGATGAGATATTTGGCATTTCAAATATTTCCGGGTACCTCTAGTAGTAGTCTACCAGAATGAGATAGTGTTTACCATTCCGCTCTGCCAAATCTGTACCAACAACTTCCCAAGGCACTTGTGGTAAGGGTGACAAAATCAAAGGTTCCGGTCGGTTTGGCTGTTCCTTGATGCAAGTTATACAGTTGGCAATACCCGATTTTATATCGTTCGTTATTCCGGGTCATCACACTGCACTCCTGGCTCTTGCTATGCATTTTTTTATTCCCAGCGCAATGCTGCAGGTATAACTATGGTATTTCCTTTCATTAAAATTCCTCCCATCACAGATAGTTCCCCTTGAACTGCTCAAGATGCTCGACAATGTGTAGGTACTTCGGTAGGCTTTCGAGGCCATCCCTCCCGAACAAGTTTCATTAGTAATTGGCAGGTCGAGTCGGCAGACTGAGCTTGTCGCACTTCCTCTTTTCTTGCATCAGATGCGGGAAAAGTAGCAATAAATTGTGACTCAAACTGCTCAACCTCGTCCACTGATAGGTCCTCCTCACTGCCGGAGGATGTAATCGGTGCTCTGGACAATGCATCTTGTGTGTAGAAACGTTTTCCTGCCACATGTTGTATCTTGTATGAATACCTCGTCAATCTCATCCTGTATCTCTGTAATCTTGGAGGTAGTTCATCTATGTTTTTCCTTCCTAATATCGAAACTAGTGGTTGATGATCGGTGCATAAAAGATTATATGTCTCCCCAGAATATACATAGAAAATCTGTCGCATGCCCAAGTCAATGCTAGGACTTCTTTCTCTCTTGGGTTAAATGGCAAATTGCATTCTACTGCTGCTACCCACCTGAGAATTCCCAACGCCTCTACTGCCGGCCGTCCAAGAAGTGGTTCTTTTAGACCTTTAATTATATATACTTCCTGATTGATGATATTTCCTTCCCACGCTAAGTTAGTTTTGAATTTTCCCAACGTATTTAGCTGTGTACTGCACAGTCCTTTTAACAGCATATTCGTAAAGTTATTTTCTAAAGCCAACCCTGTCGCCTGTGTAAGGGTGGTAAAAATTTCTTCAGGTAGCACTGTGACATCTGCTCCAGGATTTTGAAATTGACATCAACTCCCCCTATTCTAATTGTTGCTCTCCACGTGGGACTTAAGTTCTCTATTGAACTTACTGTCGCAAGAAACATTTTTGCAATTGTTTCTTGTGTTTCCCCATTAATTTCTGATATCTGTTGACTCTTTCCTCTCCGTACCCGACATACTTTTGCAAAATGGCCTAATTGACCACATGCTCTGCACTTTTCCTGTATGGCCAGACATTTTTCTCTGTGACTTCTGTCGAATGGATGTCCGCATCGATAACACTCTCTCCGAATAGCAGAGTTGTGATCATTGTATAATGTTTTCTGAGGCATTTTTTTACTGTGTTGGTTTTGGTTTTCCTGCCTTGTTTTGGCACTAATTCTATCAATGTTATTTCCTACCATTTGTTCTGCGCCCCCTTTTTGTACTACTTCTTGTTGTTTTCTCACGGCCTCAGTTTGCCTGGCCTTCGTAACTGCATTTTCTAATGTCAAGTTAGCATCTAATTGAAACATTTCTGATAGTTTCTTGTCTAGTAAGCCAACCACAAACCTGTCACGTACAAGTTCATCTCGCAATATTCTGCCAACGAGTGTAGTGCGGTTACGAATGTATCTACTGATTCACCCACTATTTGCGACTGCTGATTGAATCTAGCACGTTCAAAAATAACATTCCTTCTTGGAATAAAATATGATTCTAATTTCTTTATAACAATATCATAAGATTTTATATCTTCCTGTGAGAGCTTAAACGAGCTTATAATATCCTCTGCCTCTTGTCCCATTACATAAATCAAAGTACTAACCTATATTTCTTTGTCTCTTTCCGCTAACCCACTCACCAACCTGTATCGCTGAAATCGTTTGAACCAGGTTGACCATTCCTCTGGTTTTCTAAAATCAAAGCTGTCTGGTGGCTGAACGAAACTAGTAGGTGTGTTTTTCAACATATTTCGTATCCTCGTTTTTATCTATTTTAACATAACCACAGTCTCGAAGAATTCTGTTAATTAGTTTTATTTAAACCACTTCTGACACCATGTGTCGCCATTAAAAGCAAACTTTATTATTTACTCTCATACACTTTTTACATCAACTTACACAAACATTAAAACCTCTTTACATTCCTATTCTTTTCGACCTCTCTGCTCATACCAACCTTACTTTACCTAATTCCTCTCATGCAACACAATTAGCATGCACCAGTTGGTAGCCCTGTCACTGTTATGAAGCCTACAAATTGTTTTTATTTCCCATGCTATATCCTACAAAAATTGCCATTTCTACTAGGAGTAAAACAAACAAGTTCACTTCAGTTTTGTATTGAGCAATATGTATTTATTTTGTAATTCAGTCAGTTTGATAGTTTTGAAACAGGTTGCTTAACAAGATGTAAACTATATTTTGGGAAAAAAAATTATTATTTTGTAAATATTTAAAGGGAATATCAAATTGAGAAATACGAAAGTAACCATATTTTCCTTGATTCAGTAGCCAAAAAATGTATGTAATATGTGTAAGAAATATTATTATCCAAATAGGATACGATTTACATAAACATAATTAATTATTTACTTAACTAATTTTGTATATCTAAATAAACTAAAAATTTTAGTTTTTCTTAGGGTTTCTTACATAAAGTGATGTTTTTTTCCTTGTATGTATTTACTACATTATTATACAGTAATAAAAAAAACCTAACAAAACAGATATCGCACATTACCGATGTTTTTGAAATTTTTAATTAGCATTTTGCAGACTTTACATAGATTATTAAATCGAGGAATTTTGGATTATTGGCTATCAGATCATGGGTTATTTGCACAGCCTATTTTAAATCAATATTAAAAATGCCAATCCTTGCTATTTTATTCGTACACATTTCTAGACAAGGAAAGTTAGAAAAATCATCCAGTACACAGATTTCTCGATACAAACAAATATTCTGCTTTTCCGTATTTTTTTAACAAGAAATTTCCGTAGTGTATCAAGTCCCGGGTATCTTCCTTAAACTTAAAAATAAGGAAACCACTATTTTTCAGTGAGGAAACTTAGGATTTATTATTACATATCTATTTAAGTAATATACCAGGTGAGAAAATAACAAAAATAAAATCTCAACACTGAGAAAACTTGGGTATCAACACTTATACAAGCAGTGAACACATAATCTTCAATAAGCACAAAAAAGATTGTAGCATTGCAGGGCAAGAGTTTTTTCTATTATTGGTGAATTAATATTGTATGTAATCTTAATTTTCTACTATAATATTTTAAATCATAATTTTTATTTCAGCGGTCTCAGTTCCAGGAAAGGAAAGAAGCAGTTCTTTGCTTCTCGTATGTTCTAGATAGGGTATAATGTTTGTTGTTGTGGCCAGGTGGCCATGGTAGGAGGCAGTAGCTTTGTTTTTCTTCTGTGTTCTGGTTTTTTCCACGGGAGCTTTGGCCCCGTTTATTTTTAATGCATAGTTTCTAGTTTTGCCCTAGAGGATTCTAGATAAAGGAACAGATGACTAGGATCACGCCACCGAGAACCAGCCAATGAGAGCACGGCGTGTGGTGCACCTTCGCCCTTTGTTCTGGAATGTTTGCCTCCACCATGTTTAATCAAAGTCGTGACGCAATCTGGACAGGACGTGCGCGGGGCTGCGGCTCAAAATTTCCATGAAGTGAAGTTCGGGATTGGCTAAATTTAACATGTACGGGTAGCACTCTGGCCTTTATTCTTTAACCTTTCTTTTCGGACATCTTTTGAACTCTACAAAATTTGTTTCCGCCCGTACACGTAGGCCGTTAGGTGCTGAGAGCCAGGATGACTACTCATTCTTCGCCACTTGTGTATTCACAGTGTGCTAAATTTTCTGACTTGTCTTGTTTAATAGTCTGATATAGTCTTGCTGCGTTTCTGCTTGTAATTTTCTGTGAACCGGATCCACCGTGCTTAGACTTGAACAGTGTATTTCGTGCCAATGCGAATTGAAATCTAATAAACCAGCAGTCTTGGATTATAGTGAAGTACATTATTTCGGGATTAACCTTTTTAAATTCACCAGTGTTTGTGAAAGTTTCGAATTTGGTCTACAATGTGGACCTACAAAAGTACTGCCAGTAAATTCCGGAGTACTTGACTACCGATCAAGAGATATGTTCAAGCTTTAACCTTGCCTTTTTTGGCTGGGTTATCATCGAGCTAGTGCACTGGTCTAGGAGGACCGGTGTGCCACAAGATGACAACAGTCCTTACATGCAAAAAACTACTGTATTTTGATTTATTATGCTAAACATCAGCCAAAAAGCACACAAATAGTAACACCTGTGTAGTTGGTTAGTTCAATGTAGTTAAATGCATAGCTATTTTCTTTTCTAACAAATCCTGGAATTCAAACTTATGAAAAAATTAACCCCCACCACACACGTATTTGAACACTACTTTTGCTATGATTTTACTATTAATTTCTACAGATCTAATAACTACAACTCACAACTTTTCAACTGCTGAAAAAAAGAGTGGGGCCAAATAACTATAAACATCACACAGCACACTAAAAATATTTGCATCTTTGTTTTAAGACAGTAAATTATTCTGTAGTTCATTGTTTGGCAAAAAGACGCCTCTACACAATATTCAGTCCGGGTTCATTTCATGTCTACAAACCAAACTAGATTAAAAGTTTTACTAAGAAATGCATTTCAGTTTATGTTCACTCAAGCTTCGCTAAACGTTGGCTCCTGTCCAAGTTCAGTCAAGTCCAGAATTTTAGTATAAACACATTACACTATATACAAGTTTCTTACTAACCATGTTGGAAAAGTTTGAAGTTCCACTGTCTCTGATGACTTGTACAGTCAATGCATGTCCCAGAATGACAGTTCTTCATATGTACGCATAGTGGTGAGAAACCTTTCTCATGTGCAATGTGCTCGTAAAATTTCACTGGACATGAGAAAGGTTCCTCGTCACTGCACATACAACCCAGCAACTCAATTTTGTTGTCTGCACTGCTGATTGTCAAACTTGAAAAAAATCCAATGCTGTGTAGCCATCTGTAAGAAGTAACATAAAAGTGCTTCACGTTTCGCCCAAAACAAGGTTATTAATAAGGAGACATACAACTTTGCACAAGGGCAGGAATTGGAACAGGAGTCGACCATGACCTTTGTTAAGTAACCATCTCAGCATTTGCCTGAAAAAATTTTGGGAAACAAAGGAAAACCGAAATCAGGATGGCCAGAGACAGGAATCAAATCAGAGTTAGTATGTTGAGTTCAACAAGGTAGCCTACAGTTATGCCACCTTACTTGGTTCCTGAAGATTCACATGGGCTAGAATCACTGCTGAATAACTACTACTAAATCAAATTTTTTTTGAAAACTTAATTAAGAGAAACCAAGCTAGGTAAATTCCAGAAACTACTTTGCCAATTTTATGAGCAAACATTTCACCATTTGCATTTCTAATAAACGTAATGGTAGATTTTAACTGTTTATAGAGGTAAACTATATTAAAATATTTCAGTTATGAAATTGAATTCCTAACATTGTATGGAATACTAGCTGTTTCAAATCTATGGACACATTATGTTATCTTTAATGGGATGTTCTAAAGGATGCCAATTAATTCCCAAAAGACAGTTTTTAATACTTAAATATTAAACTTAGTTACCAATATATTTTACCATAGTTTACTAACCTAAATAATGTGAAGTAATATTAACCTAAACAAACATAACATTCAGTGAAGGGTTTAAGGAGGTTTTAACTCACAACTCTTTACTTTTTTTCTCTAGTGTAGAGTTTAAAATATCAAAATTTGCCAATACAATTTCAACAGCTAATATTCCGTACAATATTATGACAAAATTTTGAAACGAAAATGTTCATTTTAAGATTGATCACATTTTAATAATAATTTTACTTGCAATTGGACACCTGCCCAGTGGCAAGCTTTAACTTCTTCCCCAAACACTTGCCAACATTTAAATTTTCTGACCCCCTTCAGTTTCACCAATTTCTCCGAAAATGAATTCCACTCACTACACTTCAAAGCATAAACTGCCTACTCCATTCTGTTCAGCTCAACACCTGAATCTTCTCACTAGAATTCCCTCTTCACCTATACTCTGACTCAGTTAACAGGCTACCAAACTTTCCCCATCCTCCCTCTCCATTCACCACCTTGTACATCCTGACTAGCCTTTCCACTCTTCTCCTTTCTCCAATGAGTCCCACCTCAAGCACATCACTTATGGCTGAAAGCTCCTTTCATTCTCGCTAACAGGCCCCTGCCTTCCCATTTAACCTTCATCCACCTCGTTGCCAGATTTGTACTTTCTCCTACTCCCACACCTCCAATTCCACATACAGGCCCCACTCTACTGATGCATAATGTACATAATTTCCTCTCCTAGTAAACCTAACATACTTTGTCTTTCTCGCATTTCTTTTAAGTTTGTTCTCTTCAGACTACAATCATATCAGTGTCATCCTGTAACTTATCCACTCCAACTACCTCTGCAATATAAAACACATTCTTTGAACAATTACATTGTGCCCCCCAACCCATATAGTTTGCCATTATTATAAACAACAAAGACCCCCAGTAAACTTACTTATGGTACCTCAGACGAAACCTCTCCATCTTGTGATAAGGAATCTCTCACTTTTACTCTCTCATCCTCTGAGGAAGTTACAATCCATCTTACTACTAACTTCTCTATCAGCAATTCATCAACTTTCCTCATTACACCCATGTGATCAATGAAGCAGCATCCACCTTGTTCTCCTATCTACTACCTGCAACTGCTCCTCTAAAAGCCCAGCCGGCTGTGTCTCACATGAATTACCTTTCGTAAATCCATGCTGAGAATCCTGCAACCAGTTCCTCTAGTTCATAATCTGCACTACACACTGGACCACCAGTTTCTCCAATACTTTCTTGGTATTCAACGTAAGACTCACCAGTAAGTATATAGCTGGCAGACCTCCCCTTTCCTCCTCCCCTAGCCTTACCTTGTGGTAACTTACCCTCCGTTAATGACCTGTGAAATTAAATGTCTACATATTTGACCAAATTTCCCCACCCAACTTAAAGTAATAATTACCTATACCATCTGGCCCCCATTTGCCTTATTACAATTTAACCCTTACATTACCTATTCTACCTCTCACTTCCAAATGGCTTCCTAAGAGGTTTCCAGACTCTCCTAACTTAATAACTCAAATCATCCTGCTCCTCAACACTGACAAGAACTGAGCCTACAGCAGTTCTGCCTTTCGCTTATCAGTTATTACAGCCTATCTGCCTATACCTTACAACACTGGCATTCCTCTCTCTCACCCCCATTACCTTAACTTTAAGATACTAAACAATCTCCCCTTTTCCCACTTTGTAAATAATTACCCTGAATTTGACAGAAATAAATTAATTGTGTTTGTGGAATGTGTTATTCAACAAAATAGACTTTGCAAACTAAGTAAGCAAATACTTTGATATTTGCTTACTAAGTTCGCAAAGTCTATTTTGTCAGGACTGAACTTCCCAAAATCTGTAGCTTCAATAAATTTTTTAGCATAAACTTATGTATAATCTACTGGGCCAAAGTAAACAAAACAATTTAAGTCAAAAATACATATATTTTTTAACTTGGTGACTATTCAAGTAAATTTTTGCATATTGCAAAAGTTAAAAGTTGAGCAACTCACTGCCCAACTGTGTGATTACTGGTAACCTATTGTTGGCCATCGTAGTAGCGAGCACCAATCTGCAGAGGTATTAAAATATAACTGTTGGACTATTTTGCAACTGTCTTGTCCCAAACTGTGTTCATGGGACACTGCATAGTAACTGGTTCACATAACGATGTCCCACAGTCCCTTGTCTGATCAAAAAGTTAAGATTTTTTATAATATCCACCAACTGATCCTGTATATGAGCATGTACTCTCTACAGTGTATAAATCCCCAACAGATGACAGTAAAACCATCCAGAAAAATAAAAATAAACACATGCTAAAAATAAATACAATTTACTAAAAACATAAAATAAAAATTTAACTGATCTTATTTCAAATTAATTTTCAACAAAAATTAATTGAATAGTTCAAAAAATTAGAGGAGGACTAAACTGTACATTTAAAAAAATTTTCATATGCCATACGGTAGCGATTGTGAGGTCTACTGAGTGAAATGTAAAAGAACAGCCAAAACACCTGGACACAGAAGACTGGAATTTCGAAGGTAGGTCCCCTTAAAGGCTTATTAATTATATATAACACAATTATATCTATGTTGGTTGCTGTTGTCTCAGCATTATTGTATTTAAATATGAAAATACACGGAACTATGTTGCATAATCACAATGACAACCATACAAGCTGTAAGGTGTCTAGAGTTAATATTCAATTATATGCAGTAACTGCTAGTGTTATTTTACTAAAGTAAAATTTTAAGTGCAAACTGTATCCCGAATGAACTACACTAACAATAGTGAAACACCCTATCGTGGTAAGCTTCAACAAAAGCTTCAATGCTAGTGAGGAGTGTCGAAAGTTTTGCGAGAGCGAGAGGCTTTGAATTTTATGTTAATCGCTAGTGATTGATACATAGAGAGAAGTTGTTTATATTTCAAAGAGTGTATAAGTATAACTTATGTTAGAATGGAGTTTAAACTCAATTTAATATTAATCAATACAACAGAAAATATATAGAAGGTGTCAAGTTTCTTGTACCTTTCACGCCAACCTCTATGTTTACGAAAATCTGTAAGCCGTGTCGTAAGGTGGTTGCTGAAATCTGCAACCTGCCCTTACCTGAAGAGATCCAAGAAGATCGAAACACGGGTATATCATTCTTATCCTTGGACGGCCTTACAGATAAGAATGATATACCCGTGTTTCGATCTTCTTGGTTCTCTTCAGGTAAGGGCAGTTTGCAGATTTCAGCAACCACCTTACGACACGGCTTACAGATTTTCGTAAACATAGAGGTTGGCGTGAAAGGTACAAGAAACTTGACACCTTCGATCACATACTGCCAAGAAACACAGTTTAACAGAAAAAATATATTCAATATCTCTCTCTTCCTCACACACACACAAATTGCACACTCACACGTGCACGCACAAGTGCGCACACGTGCACCCACAAGCACACACATGTGCACACACACGTACAGTCATAATCTTGTAGACTCCTCATTAAAAACTAAAAAATCAATGACAATCTTGTGAACATACATATTTACTTGTTAATATTCACTTCAAAGAACAAAGTCACTATGCAAAATTTAACATTTTCATCAGCATAATACAAGTAAAAACCTTGTGCATCTTGCTAACTTGTCCTTACAAGAAAAGGACCTTCATACACTGCTGCCAAACGGTTCAACAACCTTCCCAAACACTTGCAGAATGTAAATTTTTTAAACCCCCTTAAAAAACTTAAAGGAATTCCTAATATCCCCTTTTTTTCTATTCAGTTTAAGAATATGTATGTACTAAGCAAAAAAATACATGTAATGGTGTAAGAATTCTTACCACAGTTTGAGTTTTTTCCCCAGTGGTGGCAACAGAGAATGTGGATGCAGGCTAATAAACAACAAAGTCCTATTTAGATGATCAGTTTTTCGAAAATGTAATAAAATCAATTGTATTTTTTTAAACATGACTCATCCAATATATTTGTACAAAAACGTACATAAAAAAATCTGATGGGTACAATTAACCACACATGCGTACACATGCACGCACACACACCAATATATATTGTACGACAGGTATGTCCTATTCTAAGTGGTACACGCTTTCGAGAATGTAACCACTTCTGTTTGTTTGTCTGATATTAAATTTAGACCTACATAAGCAGAGGCATATTATCATTCCCTTATAAATTAGTACTCTCCTGCCAAGATAACCCGGGTTCGATTCCTTGCGGGGTCGATCCCTGGATTTTCACATGTGGAAATTGTGGCAGACGATTTCGCTGGTCGACATGTTTTCTCAGGGATCTCTCGTTTCCCACCCTCCTACATTCAGTGCTGCTTCATACTCGCATTATGTAACCCTTCACCAGAACTAAAGACGTAGACCAAAATCTCTTTACTTCAATTTGTAATGAATTTCACAAAAAAAAAATTTCCCAAATACTTGTAGTACACGCACACGTTAACAGTAGCCAACTAGCCAACAATATTTCATTGCTATATTGGATGTGTCTCAGACTTTCTAAACTGCATGGTTTTTAATACTGTGCTTTAAATAGATGAACACCACAGCACCAGAATTAAGGGGTGGGGGAAACGGGAGATCCCCAAGAAAACCCGCCAACCAGCGGCATCATCCTCTGAAATATAGGAGGATCCACGTTAATCAACCTGTTTTGGAGCTAGCAAAGTGGCCAAAATACAAAAATACATCCTGTGCAATACAAAGCATCTGAAGTGAACTTACTTGCTTCACTCCTATTAGAACTGGTGATTATCCTCAGAAATAACACAGGAAGTAGGAAAAAATTTCCTATGTTAAAAACAGACAATGCCAGGGTTGCCAACTGCCGAATGTGAAATCATACAGTCAATTGATACTTATGCACTTGAGAAATAATCTTTATATTCTAGGAGTATTTTTTAAGCCAATTTTAAATTTTAACTATCAAATCCCAGGTGGTTTGCCTT
The DNA here is from genome assembly GCA_003012365.1 of Medauroidea extradentata. NCBI lineage: Eukaryota > Metazoa > Arthropoda > Insecta > Phasmatodea > Phasmatidae > Medauroidea > Medauroidea extradentata. Next base: position 7,640 of record PNEQ01061162.1, on the reverse strand, counting down.
GTGTAGTTATTGTGATATCATCAACATAAAAATAAATGCTGAGAGCCAGTTACAATAGTTATAAACTTAGGAATATGAGGTGATAATTTGCCTGTTATTGCGAAGAAACATTTGTAAGTTGGGAGAGACAGAAAAATTAATAAACCTAATGTTTACAGCTACAGTAGGTACTTAAAACTGCAATAATATACTGACTGACAAGAGAACTTAACAGTTACGTTCAGAAGTAAGAAATTTTGTACAGGACTTAATTATATGACATATGTGAGCACTAAAAAAAACTTTTTCCAAAATTCAAAAATTAAAAAGGTGAAAAATGATGAAATATGTTTGCAACAAATAGACTAAGTTATAACAGTTCTTAAGCCCATTGAGAAATTAGAGTGCTTTTTTATTTAGAATGATGGTAATAGAAACGCATATTACAAAACTTAAAAGATTTTTTTAAATTTCAAAATTAAAAGGGGTGAAAAATTATAAATACTGTGGATAGTGTGTCAACCAGCTGAGAAATCAAGACCAGTTTTGCTTCAGAATGATTCTTACGTATGTACTTAAAAGTTAAAAGTTATCCATTTTTTAAATTTGATTGTTTTTTATTCTCTAACCTGTAACCTGTAGGTACTTGTACATCTCTATAAGTAGCCAAGCAGCTGTTTCCCACCTATTCTTTGCTTATTTTGCAAAAAACTGTCGAAGGCAGAAGCGAATATTACCACTGAGAAAAATTATGACGGTCCAGGTGCGGGATCGTTTGGTTGAGTAGCTCGCTTATCAGGTTGTGTTCAGTCTGCTTCCGATTACTTGTTAATCCCAAAGTTTTACATGCAGCATGACTTTTATTAATAGTACAAATAGCACTCCAATCAGCTCTCATTCGTTGTCCTTTGGGAGAAATTTTAGGCATACTAGGATATAATACACCTGTAATACTTTCTACACCGTATTTCAGTCCAAGACCTGTTGCACTAATAACTGAATGCCAATTAATTACCTGTAGAACAATAATCGTAAATGAAATTAACAATTACTTTTTCATCTGTACGACGAATACCTTTATGACCTGCAGCACTATATTGTACATCATGTTGCCGTGCTATTGCATCATCAACGTCCACAGTTACAGCATCGTCAATAACATTACCAGGGCCTAAATAATAATGGCCTGGGAATAACCAGCCTGTTCTACGGTGAGGCATGAACTGACTCTCTGCGTCGTCTACAGGCCTTTTATATCTCGTCAGCAGCCAATTCATTGAACGTGTCGTCATCACAACTGCCCCCCCTCCCCAGGACCACTTTCCCTTGGCCTTGCGCTATGCCGCCAGGCTGTGCCAAAGGCGTGTAGCACTACAAGCATATTTACAACCTTATACATGAGAAACATGATACAACCTCTTTGTACTTGGGGTGGTGTTATTGTAGCCTAGTTCAAAATTGTATTAAGATTACTGCCAACAATACATGGTCAGGTTGTTCAAATCTCCTGATCTCGAGTTACTGGGATCAAATTAAAATTATGCTGTAGGCAAGTTCATAAAATGTCCCTTGAAATGCCTTCAGGCATGAACACTGTGCAACAAAAAATTTATTGCCCAATAACGTTGAACTTTCGTAGATGCTACAAGAATTGCACGGAGGTAAAGCTGCTGGCGAGCAGCTCAAACCAGTGGGTTGAAACCCATGAAATTTTCCTCAGGAGTTCTTTGTATAATGTAGGCCTATATGTGTGAGCACTACGGCCAGGTTTATAAACTACGCAAGAAAGCTAGAAACGCAACGTAACATATTTTTCAGTTGTTTAAAAAAAATGCAAGTGACACGAAGTAACCAACACTAGCACTCAAAATTTCAGATTGGCAACAGAAAGATTCTCTCTGTATTTTTCCATTACAATATGTTTTGTCACTCATATCTGTTTTATCTGTTTTCTAAATATTCAGTTGTTTCTGTATTTTGAAATAGTAACACTAAAAAAGTTTGTAATGAATTGATGGAATCACGGCCTTCTAAAAGCAATTTCTACCAGTTTTGAATGTTTTGCACCAAACAAACTGTCGATATAGAAGGCTGTGAAACACAATAAGTTGACAGTCGGTTAACTCGTGCATTACAGTCTTGCTTTTGTGTACATTATGAACAGCTATAGACTGATTTTGTATATTTAACCTTTTGCGTCTTACATAGTTTATAATTCCGGCCTACGAAAGGATTTTTCAAAATGCATCCCCTAAGAAAGTTTAATAAAGGATGAAAGTTTGTATGAAAGTTCATATTTTTGAAGTTGTGCGCCAGCAAAAGTATCTGCCAAAAATAAAGCAGGGGGAAATATAAAGTATCACTTCCCATGCAAAAAAAACTTCAGGAATGTACTATTTACAATTAATTTCAGAGAATAATAACAGAAAGTAGTAGTTGTGATTGATAATTATGCCTGCATTTTACCAACTCGCTAGTGGGGTATGTACTACTTGTGATTAATTTCAGGTAAATATAACTAACGTAAATAGCTGCCAGCAATGAATATGTGTGCATTATAAACATTCTACAGAGGTAAAGGGATGTAAAGATCTTGGAAATCGTTAAAAGAATGCAAAATATTACTATTGAGTATACAAAAATTATTTTATACACAATAACACACAGTTTGAACTCATTCTACCACTAATTGAAGATGCTGAAAATTGTTAGGCCTACTGAAGTAAATTAACATAATTAGCATTTTGTGCAAATACACTAGTACATACGGATTAAATTCACACTGTATGCATGTTAAATCAATGTTACATATCTTTAATGCCCATTCTAAAATGTATTTAACACGTTCTATTGGCAATAGAAACGGGACAAATTAAATAATGAACACTAAACAACATAAATTTTTGTAATAAAAGATCAGTACTGTCGCCACCAAACGACGCGAAGGCTGGCCTCCCTACTTCCAGTTTTACCCCACTCCGCGCTCTGGCCACCCTCTTCTGGCTTGTCGCGTCATCCCTTCTGTGACAAGACCAACCGTTGAATAGCTTACTACACGCCCTGAAAACATTTACATCCTCGGTTCCAACAAAAAAACACACTGAAAGGACTCACACAGTCAATGTTTTTCACTAATATCTGTAGCAGTTTGTTGACCCTGGCTTACAGTATCCAGAATTCTGAGTTTTATGTTAATTCTAAAGCATAAGAGTGCTTGCCATGATAATGGTTTGTAAAATTCAATCAAAAATTTTATTTCATCGCAAGAAATCCTGTTGTCGACGAGAAATCAAGTTATACCTACATTTAGCATGACAAATAAATTTTGGGATAAAACAAAAGTACACAAATTTAGGCAAAAGCAACATTATTGATTAGTTTGGTTGAATATGATTTTGCGGTGGTCTGGACACTCGTTTTCCAAGTTTTTGGTTCTGGTTCGATTCACTGCTGAATCGCTACCGAATTTTATATTTCGAAAATGTAGCGGATGTTGGCATTGGTCGGCGTATTCTTGTTTACGCCTCTGTCTCACATTCTGTACTTGATTCATGCCTCATATCGCAGTCTCAAGCTCTCAAGACCACAATTTTTGGCGTTAACCCAGATCTCTCCACTCGATTAAGGTGACTGCATACAAAATATATAATACACATAAAATACAAAGTACAAGACAAAGGTTTAAAAGTGCTGATGCAAACAAAAATACATCGCACCGTAACTTAATATGTGACGTTTGTTAGAAGAACAACATTTTCAAAAGTACATACGATAAATTAAAAAAATTAGTGGGGATTATCAGTACTTACATAAGTAAACTGGAATCAGTTCTCACTTACAATACAGTTAAAGCAGAACAGTCCTGAAAACTGAGAATCGTAATGCTCTCTATATTTTCTGTTGAATGCCAAGAGAATAAACTGAATTTAAAAACACTGATGGAATCAACATGTAAGTTAATTGAGAATTTATTGTATCAATATTTAGACTTTTTGTCTATTTACTTTAATTACTTACCATTTCAATAATGTGTTTTAAAAGCATTAGCAAACTTTAACATAAATAACACAAAAAACTTGACTAACGCCTAAATGATTCTGAAGTAATTTGCATTAATAAAGTGTCAATTGTTCAGTTAATGTCACTAATAACATTTGTTTATTAATATGCTGTTAAAAAAATTATAATATAGAAAGGCAAATATGCATCGTAATCAAATATTGCTAATTTCGAAGTATTAGTAGTAATTATAAAGAACTTAACATTTACTATGTTTCTACTTGTTCAATAAAGTGGGTAGCTAAACGAAACATGCTTAATAATATTGCATTTAAGTTAATTTTGTTATTCTGTATTTATTCTTTTCATAAAGCTGAATGTATTGACTGTAAACAATCTGTAATAATAATTAGGGAACAAACATAACTTTAAAAAAAAATTGTTGCTATGATGGGGACCTGTCAGTGTATGGACGAACACAGACAGTCCCAGTTTAGGGTGGTGACCAATATCTGCTTGCGAACGTAACTGTGTTTTGTACATGTTCTGAGATGGTATATTTAAGTTACTACTTTTATACCAGTCATGATGATTTATGAAATATGTTACTGATTGCCTGTGGGAAGGGAAGGCTGTGATTATTTGCAACAGTTTTAAAATTTGTATGATTATATATATATATACCCCCTACCCCACCTCGTACCAGGGTTTCCTCACACCTGCGCTGGGAGACCTCTCCAGTCCTGGAGACTAAAGTAATTACTCAACTCGATCGCCGATACAAATTCTTAGCCACAATCAGTCAATTATGCATTTGTTCCCCTTTTGTCATGGTACCTATGTCAATAATTCTCCATACAAGTTATATACAAAACATATTCGCTGGTGTGTCTCAATCAGCGAAATTTAACTAATATTTATTATACACGAGAGATGCAAATTCCAAAATGTCCATAAAACACACACTACATACCCCACTATCATGCTGCGAAGCATTCTTACTTGTAACAATTATTTGTACTACACACTGTCAAATTTTTTCCTTAACACACATACACATTGCTGCAAACATGTTTGAAACATTGTAGTTTCTTTAATACTGGGTCTGCAAGACTAATGAACGTGTTAAATACATTTTATAATGGGTATTAAAGATGTGTAACATCGGTTCAACATTCATACAACGTGAATTTAATACATACATATGTACTAGTACATTAGTGCAATAACTAATAATATGAATTTACTTCCGTAACTATATTCAGCACCTTCAATTGGAGGTAAAATGAGTTCAAACCGTGTGTTATTGTGTATAAAATACTTTTTAAGTGCTTATTAGTAGTATTTTGCATACTTTCAACAATTTCCAAGATCTTTACATCCCTTTACCACTACAGAATATTTATAATGCACACGTATTAATTGCTGGCAGCTATTTATATCAGTTATATTTAACTGAAATTAATAGTACATAGTACATATTCCTCCCCATTAGCGAATTGGTAAAATGCAAGCATAATTATTAATAGTGACTACTAATTTCTGTTATTATTCACTGAAATTAATAGTAAATACTGTAGTACATTTCTGCAGTTTTGTGTTAGTTTTCGCATGAGTCGTGATTAAATTTTCCTTTAATACACACACACATATCACTGTGAACACACATGTTAGCGGCATGGCAGTTTCTTATGACTGGATCTGCAAGACTAATGAACAGTTACGTAACGTATTAGCCCTACTTACAATAGATAATGTTAGGAGTGCTAGTAGCACATCAACAGACATCATGGAGATCACGTAAAACAGGAGAGTCGGACTTGGAATTTATTTGAAAATTGCACATTTCAGAGTATACAAACTACAATTTTCTTTATGTATGACTACTTTTCACCACTGTAGAAAAAGTTTTTAGTAATAAACTTTACCTGTAAAACCAATAGTTTGGCCGGTACACGATTAGTAGTGATTCTTAATATTTCCCAAAGCAGGGGTCAAAACAAAGTATAGGGTCCGAACAGGATACTCAAAAAATTAAGTGGAGAAAAAAAACCTGGATATAATGCATACACCCCGGAAGGTTTAGACAAAAAATATTTGTAACTTTCAAGCAGGAAGGGGAGAGTGTGAGAAACGGGATAGAGGGGCAGAACTAGTTATCTACCTAAAAAACTTGATGAAAAAAAAAACCTTTTGGCGAGTTGTAAGTGTACCCACAAACATTTTTAATAAAAAAATCTAAACTTTAAGACGGAAAGGAAGGAGAGGGGCGTCAAAACTGTAAAGCAACAGAATTGGGTACACAAACATTTTTGTGAATACCTATATTTTCTTTCAAAATGTTTCTAAAAATGGTGATTGATACATATTTTTCATCATTAATGGCAATGGTGCACGCTGAAATTCAGTCATGTGTGGGAATAAGCCGCAAATAGGCTCAAACCGTCCACAAACGCACACTAGTATGCTATCAGCGCGCAGTTAGATTGTATATAACGCAGGGAGCCGGATATCGGCAGTCAGTTGGCAGCGAGCCTTCGTAGAGTGAGGGTGTACTTCTCTTCGCTGTGCGCTATGACATGTAGCGGCCACCGCTTGAACCACCTTAAATGTAGCTTTTTCCTCCTTTCTGTTACGGCCGCCCTTCTCATCGCTCCGCCCTTCTCATCGCTCGGACTCTCCCTACTCTGACTAAATAAATGGTGGGTGGGGGGGGGAAGAGGCGAAGAGTATGGGTAGTGAGATTACTTATCTCTACAAGCCTCGCACACATGCGACGAGTGACGCGACATGGCTAGGGACATATCAACACACACAGCCCAAACCTCTGGACCTAGACACGCAAAATTTTCAAGGTGGCTTCCCCTCACACTGTGAACTCCAAACAAGAAGGAATTTTTCTAAATTGGGAAATTAAAGTGGTGACAGGAAGTAAATGAGTTTTGCGAGATTACGTTATTTTTGCTTCAAAATATAGTGTATTCATATACATCCTACAATATTTTTAGATTTTTCAAATTTCTAAATGAACGGTGAAAAACTTAAAATGTATTTTAAATGAATACTTTTCAACCTGCTGAGATATCTAATTGATTCTTACAAGCTTTCATGAATACTTTTAAAAAAATGCTTTAATTGTGTTTTTTCCTCAAAATTTTACCCAAAAGGCTATTAAGAAATGTAATGTGTTTCCATATAATTTTCAGTAATTCGTTAACCCATGGAGATAATGAGATAATTTTTAAATAGGAATGAAGCTTACATGACAAGTTATTTCCCCCCCCCCCCCGAAATCTGACATTAGGTGTGTAAATGGAAGTAAAATGTTCCAGAATTCCGGCAAAATGAGCATGGCTATGGATGAAACTCTTCGCCATTGGATTCATGAAAACACATTTTTTGGTTTTGGACCCCATACAGTCAAGATGGTGGCTGAGTGAAAGCACGCGTGTGGAGCTCCTGTTAAAAGTGTCTCTGAAGGTGTTCTTTTTAACGGCAAACAAACAGTAAACTATTTCTTCTAACAGTATAAGTGACAGGTGAAGTGATACGCGTATATCTCTCAAATTATTTGATAAATTGAATAACTAAGCGAAGAAAATAGTGACGCGCACTTCCACAGACCAACATGAAGCCAGAAGAAAAGAAAGCGTCTGCAGCCA